>LPNX010614536.1:30312-107812 GCA_001517045.1 Pseudotsuga menziesii | reverse complement strand
AATAATTGCATTAAGACATTCAAGCGCTGCACCCACAATTGATGTACGTTTTCAAGGTTTGATCTCTTAGATAATAAATAAAAATATTAAAAATATTATATTTATTGTTGGAAAAATAGTCGTGCACTAGTACTCTATGTTCTCTATATGTATACCAATTTTCGTAAGTTTATTCCATCATTTAGTCACTCAGACGTTGCACCCACAAAAACATATACCTTATAATTTGTCCAAAAAATAAAAAGTGCCCATTAAAAAATATCTAACTTCAGATAGTTAACAGCATTTTCAATAGAAAAAAATTATATATTTGGAAAGGTCATTCAATTTCCTACATTTCTTGTGTTTTACTCATCGCAAGATTCATTGTGTAAGTGTCTCAAAATATCCATGCAAGTTGATGGATGTCTATTTTTTCAGTTTTCTATTGCATCTAACGCGCCAAAAGAGACCCTCATCTTTGTGCACTCACCATGTCTCTTTGTGAAGACGACTCAACCAATAAAATGAGCGTGCTGATTTGAACTGCCCCGCACACCCATCTGACCAAATCCAGTGTTATGTCAATGACACCCCATTCTTTTTTAATGAATCATAAATCAACCCAAATCAGTGTTGAACAAACAACGTGTCATGCTCACGATCATCAATGACATAAAAATGGTATTCCTTGATGACATCACATGACTGAGGAGTGCTATCCCTACCATCAATGCTCGCATGAGCATGTCTATACAATACATGTATGAATATGGACACCTGTTCAAAGTGATAATACTCACTTTGTATCTCTCTCTGAGGAGAAAATGTGTAATTCTCAGCAAATTCTACCAACGATAGGATTGTGCCTCACTCAAAAACCTCACGAGAAATCTTAAATTCTAAATCTTTCCACCTAGAACCATGGGAGTGTTTAATGTATTTGTAAATCTGACATTGAAACTTATCCATGAAGTCTGAAATAGGAATATCATCCTCAAGCAAGTTGATCCTCTTAGATGGAACATGTGAAGAAGATGATGGATTCATTGAGACACACTCATATCTCTTTCACTTAACTGTGATATCTGACAATCCAAGGTGTGTTGGATCGATAGGAAACTTCCTATGGAACAATGCCAAATCACCACATTCATGGCATCTTCTCCCACCTACACACCTTTTAATGAAAAACACATTTTCAGGATTCCTATTGAATAGTATAATAGAAATAAAATCCCACACTATGTGAGGAGCTGGTTCACCATCCCAATGTTTTTTGCAAAAATCCACAAACGTTTCATAGTATAACTAGAATTCAACGTGGTATTGACAACAACAAGTGTCATGAATCATATTTGGCCTAATATACCATGGTTTCAACTTATTGAACATTGTAAATGAGATCTGGACACTAGGATTTGATTCTTTGAATTCCTCGAACAAAGCAACTCATGTTATCTCCATAACATGCTTGCAATGCTCCTTATAAATGCCCCTACCAGAACGTTGTCGTGGGACATGTTTTTGATCTAGTATAGCACGAGAATGGTTGTCCCAATACTCTATCACCTTTTCTTTGATGCCCTCTTCCATCCTGTCTTTATATGCTTCTCTACATATAAGAGCCCAACAAGCAGCTTCATCATGTTCATCTATTTTTACCCTAGATTTAGTGTATTTGTGCAGTGTTTTTCTTGAAATGTGGAGCACCTTTGACATTGTTGTGACCATTCGATTTCTTCATGCCACAATAGCAGTTGTAATTTTCATACGTTCAGTGTTGATATCGGTTTTTCTTGACTTTCCAAATGCAGATAGTGCAGTTGTTACATTTTTTGTTACATTCACATGCATTTTTACTTTTAACATCCTTAAAACCCAACATCTTTGTGGCACATTTCATTTTTTTGTGTTTTATCAATCCATGTAGGATTTGAGCTTGTGTAATCACTGATTTTTGTTCAAAGTGCAACTTTATTATGTTACTAACATGCTCTCTGATTTTCTGATTAGGGGTTGGGTTCCCAAAATTTTCTTGAGTGGCATCATGCAACCATCTTAAACAATTAGCAGCCATTCCAACATCATTGAATCTCCCAATTACTCTTGAGAAATTAGAGGGTGCACGATCCTGTGATGACTGGACAGGATCTAGCAATAAATAAATGCAAACTCAAAAATAAAGATCTTGGAATAAATACAAATAAATGAAATCTCAAGAATAACATTTTATTTTATTTATCATATTGTCATTTTTAGTTAAAAATTTAACAAATAAATTATATAAGCCTGAATATAGAGCAATGCTGGTTGTTGTAGTAACTAGATATGAATATGGAACCCAGTTTAAATTGGATTCCTAATGGTTCAAAGGTATTCACTCGGCCACCAAGGCTGTCTCAAGCTTGAGTATTGGGGCAATACCCTTCACTTCACGACGTAGGTAAAACTGCTAACCGCTTGGCCACAAATGACAGCTCTTTGGTTTTCCTCACATCTGGGAATCAAGTCAATCCGGTAGTAGTCATTTCCCTTATTGTTTGGAAATTCCTCTCAATGGAGAGCTACTTCGGGGTTCCTATGGTACTCCTCATAATAAGTTTTAGGGAAAATCCCAAGTACTTCCCACAATTGTTGCAGATGAGACTTATGTCCCAAACTGGATGTTATTAAGTAAATTAGGTTGTTAAGTAAAATATGTTACTCTACCTTACCTTAAGTAAATTGTAATGTGATTGTGATTGTTATTATGATTGTAATTGTAATTGTTGATTTTCTTTGAGATCATCATTGTCATCAATGCTTAAAGCCATATGATTCCTAGCCATTTGTACATGATTGCAATGTAATGTAATTGTAACATGTAATTATCATCATTATTATAATGTTTAATGTAAAATTGTATTTGTATTTACTCTACCTTACTGTCTCATTAACGTAAGGTCGGTGCTTCTACACGTTAATGTGATTGTAATTGTAATGTGATTGTAATTTTAATTGTGATTGTATTTGTAATTGTTGATTTTCTTTGAGATCGTCATTGTCATCAGGGCGCTCGCACGAAGTTGGTTCCACTTTTTGGTGCCACTTAAAAAATCAGAAACACACTTCCGAAGTGCAAATCAAAAACGCATATGCGTTATTGATGGTACGTTTGGAAGAACCCGAGCCCAAACACAAGCCTAAGGTTTGTGAAAACATATCGCATATGCGATATATCACATATGCGTTTTGTAAATGTTAAATATCGCATTTAACTTTATCAATGTAGTTTACTAGTTTTAAAACTTCAACCGTGTCTTCCACATCCATTGTGATCATTTGACAATCCTTCCAACAATAATTTTCTATCCTATATAATGATATATCGCATATGCGATATTCAACATTTACAAAACGCATATGCGATATATCGCATATGCATTTTGTAAATGTTAAATATTGCATATGCGATATATCGCATATGCGATATATCGTTATATAGGATAGAAAATTATTGTTGGAAGGATTGTCAAATGATCACAATGGATGTGGAAGACATGGTTCAAGTTTTAAAACTAGTAAACTACATTGATAAAGTTAATGGAGTTCACACATGAAATAACAAGCAACCTGGAAATCACTAGCTTTCTTCTTGTTTGGAAAGGTTCCTGATATTTGAAATATCAATGATCCATGGCTTGACTATGGAAGCCTCTATTCACCATGTGTAGGCTTTAATCATTGTCCAACTAACTTCAAGATTGACTTGGGATAGATGACTAAAAACAGACCATTTCTATTTGAGAATTTTTTTTCTTGATCATATAGGAATCAAAATCAATATATTTAAATGGTGGCAAGAAGCATACATAACGAGGGGGGTCTTAAGTATTATTTTCAACAAAGACTAAAAAATCTCAAAATAGGCTGAAAATATATAACCAGGAAATATTTGGGAACATATTTGTATCTAAAAGAGAGCTAGATAATAAAATGGATTGGCTTTAACAATATATGGTCATGGAGGGAAGTTCGGGACAAATTAAGAAGGAATAAATGGATCTAAGGACCCAATTAGGAATTAGAGAATGGAAAGAAGACACCTCATGGAGGTAGAAATATAGAGTCAGGTTGCTAAAAAAGGGGCCAAAACTAGATATTCTTTCACAACTCTATTATACAACATCATAAACACGATAAAATAGTCTCCTTCCAAAGAATTCAAGAAAACAACCTCACTAAATGGAAATACATTGAACATGAGCTAGAAGTAATTTCTAATACACCTTGATCACTAATCTAGAAGGAGAGAACATGCAACACATTATTTAGATTACTTATCACATAACCAATTTGGTTAGTGAGGAGCATAATGACTAAATAATAAGGAAAATAACAATGGATGAGGTGGATCAAGAGGTCATGGAAATTCCTACAGGAAAATATCCATGACTTGTTCACCACATATTTTTTTCATCACTGTTAGAAGATACTCAAGAATGAAGTTCAGGAAGTGGTATAAGAACTTAAGAGATTAGTAGGGGTCCTATCCACCTTTAATCCAACATTTCTTATATTTATTTCCCAAAGAGGATCATGCTAACACTCCCGCTAATTTATGACCAATATTGCTTTGCAATTTCATTTGCAATATCATCAAAAAGTTATTTCCAATAGAATTAACCCTCCCATGACTCAGCTAAATTCAATTGAACAAATGGGATATCTAGAAGGTTAGAATATATTGGATGGAATCATAATGAAACATGAATTCATCCACTCCCTCGAGACAACAAAAAAACCAAGTATTCTTCTTAAACTCAACATGTAAAAGGCTTTTGATAGATTATACTAGCAATATATTAGACAAATTCTTATTTTCTTTAGATTCTCTATGAATTAGACAAACTATATTTTGTCTTTGACCTCATGAAACTTTTTTTCAATCATGGTGAATGGATCTCCCTCTTGTACCTTTCTCCTTATAGAGGAAATAATCAACGAGACCTTCTCTCATCCTTCCTTTTCAACCTAATGGATGAGGGATTAGAAAAAAGAATTTGGTATCAATTAATGAAAAGAAACTCTAAGTCCTCAAGATCCATGAAGAGCCAACTCCTTATATTTGTGAAATTGAAGATATCAAGGTAATTCTCGGCTTCCTATGGAACTACTATTAACCATGAAATACTTGATATTTTTTCTTCAACACTTCCCCTACCTTCAAAGTCATTATTTCACATTTGCAATACCTCATATGCGATATATATCGCAAGTGTGATATATCGCATATGCGATATTGAAAAGCAAAAAAAAAAAATAGAGTCCACAGGCCCCTCAAATATCATTTGCACAGGATCAGGACAACGAAAAACTGCAAGGGCGAAATAGCGCATAAGCGATTTGCGTTTTAGCTTTTTGAGGTCGAGTTCGAGGTGGATTGGCTCCAATGGTAGGTAAATGCTCTTATCCTTTTCACTTAGTCTTCAACTCCTTAATTTTTTTCCATAATTTCATTGTTTTTATAATTATTTTAAACAAATTTTAAAAAAATTTGAATGTTCAATTAAAGAATAATTAAAAGTAAAATAACTTGTAGTTTTTTGTTTAAATATTAACAGACAACACAAATGAACAACACAATGTGGAAAACCCACCCTCTAATAACCCACATCAACCTCACCCAAACCCAAATCCGGAGGGGGAACAAGATCGAAACTCACATATTATTGCGCATTTGGCATCATTGAGGTGCCTTAGCTCATCTATTAGAGGGGGGATCATTTGAGAGAGTCTTTAGCCGATGCATTGGACACAATAATAGACATAATTGTTGAAGCCCAAGGAGCTCTGTACAACATTACCTCGTACAGAGAATCCAGGAGGTAATACTACTCCGATGGATTCAGTCATAAAGACATCAAAGCCCTTAAAATTACAAAAGACCAGTTATTTTCATTATTCCGGGACCCTAGCACCGGATTGGTTCCGCCCACCAATCGACCACACATTTCCATAGACTGGTGCATTGAACCGAATATAAAGGCCAATTGGATGGATCGTTTGTATATGGTATTCGATGAAGACCCCCATGGGAATAGGGACGTCCCATTTTATTTCCTTAGGAAGTTGTATGTAGAATTCATCCTAGGGAAACATGTTAACTACTTTGATCTCTTAGGAAACCAGGGTGTTGGTCATGGGATGCCCCAAGATAGGGAAGGTGACAGGACAGATCCTAACTGTGTACCACGCCCACCATGCACACCAAAACCCCCTCGGCTATATCCTCCTACAGCTCCTATGATTGAGAATACACAGGAGGCATTATTTGACATGGCAGATACAATGCTTCAACATGGGACTGATGTCCAAGGCAATGTAGACCAAGGGGTTGGCACTTCTAAGGAGGGCCCATTTATAGATTAAACAGAAGATGCAGAGTCTCCAAAGCGTCATGTTACTCCACACCCTTTCACATTGTGTGGAGGCAAATGCTATGGCCTTGATTTCGACTTCTGAGACAATGGATTACTTCGTTTTGTAAGTAAAACTCATTATTTTCATATTATATTTTGTTTCATGTCAAAATTTTCAATTGTTCTGCAATTTATTTCTATTTAATTATCTAACAAATTATGTGAACAAATATACAGCTGGTGTCCCATGGCACACCACAATCGCATAGTCCGCCAATCAACATTGAGAACATTGATGCAGCTGTCAATATTGCTTATGGGTTTGGTTCTTCACCAATAGGGGTAAGAACTATACTTGTTAATTTGTCAACTTTATTTACATATTTATAGTATAGATTGTAACATTCAATATGTATCCTAATTTTTCTACAACATGTTTTGTGCAGGTTGTCTAGGATGAGTATATTGTATCACAGCCTATTCCCTCTCATGCAGAGGTATATTCCCAGACACAGGTATTATTTGAAATATGCTTTTAATTATGTTTTGCTTTCTTTGGAAAAATCATTTTACTTGTATCGCTTTGACATATGTTACTTTATGCAGGAACGTATTGTGACAGTGGTTCTTGAAGAGCACCAAAGCGAGGTTGTTGTCAACCCACCTCTTCCCCCTAGCCAGGTATGTATGTTTCACTTTCTTTGGTAACATCATTTTCCTTCCAGGTAGTATATATGTCTCTGATTCACTATTTTATATGAAATTTACATATATGTTACTTTATATGCAGGCCCCTAGTGAGGCACCGATGCATGAAGAGAACCAAACCAGTGGCCCACCTTTGATGAGCCAGCAGGTATGTTTATGTAGATCACTTTCTTTGTACGTTTTTGTAGATCTTTCTCTAATTTGGTTCTTGAAAAGACCTAAATTGCTAACCCTCTTCCCCCCCAAGGTACATGTATATTTGTTGACATTGGCATATATATATATATATATATATATATATATATATATATATTAATTATGCATCCTGATAGTGAGCAAGTGGTGCAAGAATAGCACCCAATCAGTGTCGTTGTTAGTGAGGCACCAGGACCCGTGATTACTTACTCATGTACAGTAAGTAGAAATGTTATTTTGGTTTTGGAATTTGAACAAATGTACATAGAATTTTTAAAGGTTGGTAAATTAACTTACAAATTTTGGTTTTTCTATAGTCTCCATTGATGCGACCTATCCCTCTTGTTCAGCGATGGGGATCACCAGTGAGTAGTCGGAAAAGAAAGCTACACTTCTCCGAAGACTCTGGCAGTGGCAGCAAAAAGGGGGATAACTAGAATAAATGTATATGGGGCATACATAGATGTAAATTTTTGTTCATATGTACACACAGATGTACTTTTTGATCCACTATTTTGTATTATGGCCATGTGGCATGGAAATTGTTGTAACATTATTGTTATACATATATAATATAAAGAAAGGTTCAAATTTATACATATATGGTTGACTTGATCTTGGAACATGATATGTGTGGTTCACCTATGTGATATAATGGTATGTGTGGTTCGTGCATGTGTGCTAACTTAAATGAATTTCCAATACTTAAAGGAAGAATTTACAACTTATCAACTTTTTAACATTATGGCTATCCTCAACTTTTTAACATCATAACCATACCATACACTAAGTAAATTACATACACTAACAATCATAAAACTATTCCATGCATGGATGTGTAATATATACCATATCATACCCTACAATACCCTTAATATCAATCTAGATTTGCATAACATAACATAAGAAGATTTTATGGAAAAACATTTTCGTTGAGAGGATCATCATGACTAAGTATGGTGGCTTGATTTTCCTATTTATATATCTCCATATTGTCCTACATTTTATGGATTATGTCTTTTTTTTTTTAATTCTCCATAATATTCTTGGGTTGGATGTTATACATGTATGCATTTACTAAGGTTGCAATCATATTTTTTAATATTGACATTTTTCCTCCAATATTTGGATTTGATGCTTCTATTGTACTAGAATTTCCATGATAGAGGCATTATGAAAGGTACAAAAAATGTTCATTTCCATGAACATTGGTGGTGACTGAGAATATGGATGTCTCGTTGCTTGGATGCCTCGTAGCCATTGGTAAGTTCTTCATGGAACTCGAGGACTCTTCGAATATCTTAAATGTCTCTATGCAAATTTTCATTACAAATTAGATCGTCCATATCCTCACTACCAACGACTCTAAAGACTAACTAAACCATGAGGGAATAGAGACCAAATTGATTTCCTAATGAATTCAAGTTCTCATGCAATATCAAACTAAAAGCATTTGTCAGATTGTGAAACCAAATGACCACACTACAGAGAAAAGCTTTGATGATGCTTCCAATCGAAATTTGTTTCAAAGGGTAAGGCAAAAAACATAGGGACTAAACTCACCAACACTATATGATTTTTCACCAAATTCCAAACCAAAATTTCAACAAGAATGAATGATGGTTTGAGACACAAAGATACTTTCTCCTAAAGGAAATTGAACCCAATTCACAAGGATACCTAAAAATTCAGCTCTGCATTGTGCTAAGGCAAGGATAAAAAGACAATGTTGATACTAACATCATACAATTATAACATACAATAACATACCCTACAATACCCTATGACACTAACATCATACCATAGTAACATACAATAACATACCATAACTTAACATGTACTTTAACATAATACCATACTAACATACCATACCATTGTAATATACCATACACTAACATCATAACACTAAGTCATGCATGCACATGTGTAATATACCATATCATACCCTACAATACCCTATGATACTAACATCATACCATACTAACACACAATAACATACCCTACATTACCCTACGACACTAACATCATACCATACTAACATACAATAACATGTACCATAACATAACATACTAACAATATGTACCATTTAACACTAAGTCATGCATGCATGTGTAATATATACCATATCATACCCTACAATACCCTATGATACTAGTTCATCTTGCCATATTAACATGCATCATGTACTCTACAAACCCTAAATTGGTTGAAGTAAACCCTAGTTCCCTCTCCTAACTTTCAAATTGCTCACAAAACCCTAGTTCCATCTTATACCTTCTCAACCCTAGTTGGTGCATGCAAATTGGTGTTCATGAAAGCCTAGTTGGTGCATGCAAGTATTGGTGATCATGTGCTTCTAGTTCCCTCTCCTAACTTCCATGATTGCTCACTAAACCCTAGTTCCATCTCATACCTTGGTAACCCTAGTTGGAGCATGCAAATTGTTGTTCATGAAAGCCTAGTCGGCGCATGCAAGTAATTGTGATCATGTGTTTCTAGTTCCCTCTCTTAACTTGCAAATTGCTCACCAAACCCTAGTTCCATATCATACCTTGGTAACCCTAGTTGGAGCATGCAAATTGGTGTTCATGAAAGCCTAGTTGGTGCATGCAAGTATTGATGATCATGTGTTTCTAGCTCCCTCTCTGAACTTGCAAATTGCTCACCAAACACTAGTTCCATCTCATACCTTGCCAACCCGAGTTGGAGAATGCAAATTGGTGTTCATGAAATCCTAGCTGGTGCATGCAAGTATTGGTGATCATGTGTTTCTAGTTCCCTCTCTTAACTTGCAAATTGCTCGCTAAACCCTAGTTCCATCTCATACCTCAAGTCAACCCTAGTTGGAGCATGCAAATTGGTGTCCATGAATGCCTAGTTGGTGCATGCAAGTATTGGTGATCATGTGTTTCTAGTTCCCTCTCCTAACTTCCATGATTTCTCACTAAACCCTAGTTCCATCTCATACCTTGGTAACCCTAGTTGGAGCATGCAAATTGCTATTCATGAAAGCCTAGTTGGTGCATGCAAGTATTTGTGATCATGTGTTTCTAGTTCCCTCTCTTAACTTCCAAATTGCCCACCAAACCCTAGTTTCATATCATACCTTGGTAACCCTATTTGGAGCATGCGAATTGGTGTTCATGAAATCCTAGTCGGTGCATGCAAGTATTGGTGATCATGTGTTCCTAGTTCCCTCTCTTAACTTGCAATTTGCTCACCAAACCCTAGTTCCATCTCATACCTTGTCAACCCGAGTTGGAGCATGCAAATTGGTGTTCATGAAAGCCTAGTTGGTGCATGCGAGTATTGTTGATCATGTGTTTCTAGTTCCCTCTCATAAATTGAAAATTGCTCACTAAACCCTAGTTCCATCTCATACCTCAAGTCAACCCTAGTTGGAGCATGCAAATTGGTGTTCATGAACGCCTAGTTGGTGCATGCAAGTATTGGTAATCATGTGTTTCTAGCTGGTGCACGCAAGTATTGGTGATCATGTGATCATGAGATAAGGTAGCTCCACCATGGGCCTAATTCCATCTCATCAAAATACCCCAATAGATAACAGTAGACAAAATACTACATGATCTTTGCAATTTTTTTTAGCCAATATAGAAAATTTGGTTAAAAAGCTTAACATCCACTAAACTCTTAAATGTTAAGAGAATTACAGTGTCTTCCAAACAAGTTCTATAACTTAATAATTATAATTGAATATTTAAAAGTGATCATAAAAATTACCACAAATTATATGATATTTGCAATTTTGCAACCTATGCCAAATAACTCAATATTGATAGGAACATTATACCATCTATATGAAAAAAAAAACATGAGAAATAATATTACAAACCCATGTATACTTCCATGTATACTTTTACTAATACTTTCATGTAGGTATGGCTATGTGTCTAATACCAGTGGCCTGGAGTATTAAACTGGCTCATTAGGTCATTTCTCGTTGAACCCTAGTTCCATCTCATACCTTGTCTTGACCCTAGTTGGAGCATGCAAATTGGTGTTCATGAAAGCCTAGTTGGTGCATGCAAGTATTGGTGATCATGTGTTTCTAGTTCCCTCTCCTAACTTGCATGATTGCTCAACAAACCCTAGTTCCATCTCACACCTTTTCAACCCTATTTGGTGTGCATGCAAATTGGTGTTCATGAAATCCTAGTTGGTGCATGCAAGTATTGGTGATCATGTGTTTCTAGTTCCCTCTCCTAACTTGCATGATTGCTCACCAAACCCTAGTTCCATCTCATACCTTGTCTTGACTGTAATTGGAGCATGCAACTTGGTGACTCATGAAAGCCTAGTTGGTGCATGCAAGTATTTGTGATCATGTTTTTCTAGTTCCCTCTCCTAACTTGCATGATTGCTCACCAAACCCTAGTTCCATCTCATACCTTGTCTTGACCCTAATTGGAGCATGCAACTTGGTGACTAATGAAAGCCTAGTTGGTGCATGCAAGTATTGATGATCATGTGTTTCCAGTTCCCTCTCCTAACTTGCATGATTGCTCACCAAACCCTAGTTCCATCTCATACCTTGTCTTGACCCTAATTGGAGCATGCAACTTGGTGACTCATGAAAGCCTAGTTGATGCATGCAAGTATTTGTGATCACTAAACCCTAGTTCCATCTCATACCTTGTCAACCTCAGTTGATGCATGCAAATTGGTGTTCATGAAAGCCTAGTTGGTGCATGCAAGTATGAAAGCCTAGTTGGATTCTGATATGTACATGGCAATGTAATTAAATGTATATTGAACTAAAAACATCAAGAAATGTAAATTTCAACAACTCGAGAGCTTGTTATTTTTCGAACTCTATTTGGTGGTGTCTAAAGACACCATTCTTGGTGCCTCCAATGTGCCATAGATGGTGTTTGTATCCTAGGCACACGAAAGGCTAGACATTAGTAACATCATAAGAAAGAGCAGAGAACCCAATGAAAATGTGCAAACATCATTTATAGATAACTCACCCGAGGTTGTACGATCGTGTTTATAGTGTCCAGTATCCTCTGAATAATATTATGTCTGTGAATGGTATCTGTCAATCACAGGTTCATTACATTGGGAATACAGTAAGGATAAATAATGGAAATGGTGCTTCAGAATTCACTTTCAAGGTTAAATAACGCACCTGACAATGCACTCATACAAGTAGGCCATCCAGATCATCTCTGGTGCCGATGGTGTCCATCAATATTTCATGCTCTATATGAGGTAGCAAGTATCATACATGTGACCTATTTTTGTGAGCAGGTGTGCACAGCTTGATGTTTATACCAACTACTAGGTTGGTGAAGTGGTATGCAATAGCTCCTGGTCTATAATACTGATATACATACCCACCCTTCCTTTTCTGTTGTGCTGCAAGTGTCAAGTACTCCCCTTTTATAAACATTGAGCCAGTTGGGAATTCAATATTTTCATCATCTGTAATAGGTTCTAGAAGGGTTTGCTTCCCCTCTACGCAACGTGCCAACCAATAGTCAGAACCCCATTCATTATTTTTTGGGGCAACCACTGCATATATCTGACCTGTGAAAGGAAATAGGTCGATTTAACAATACATTTTGTAAATAAGGTCTTGCATTTCTAATTTCTACATAAATTAAATTCTACATAGGTCAAGTAAACAATACATAAATCCATTTTCTTATTTTGGTACTACTCATGTACTTGCTTGTATGAGATCCGATATGTGATCATAGTCTATAGAAATATGTGTCTAATCATATTCCAAATGGTCTATTTCATTAACCCCATTGAAATTGGTGCCAAGTGTCACTCGATCCCATGTATCAACGGTATCCGTATGCTCACAATCACCCCATTCATCGATGCCACAGGAATTGTAAAAGCAAGCCTTCAATCTTGTCCAAATTTGTAGGGCTGAGTTGTCTAAGCTTCTAATTGAATGAAACTGTTGAGTTCCATGCACTGTGTTCACCTGAGGTGTTTGTGGTCGGTACACATTTGTCAACTCCCAAAATATTCTTCGCACTAAGTGTTTCCTTGTTGCTTGTTCTCCCATGATAGATGCACACCATTGGACTATAGATGCAGTGTCTCGAAGGCGAGCACCTGTAAAATTCATCTCTTCCCTTTGAAGGGCAGTTTTAATGCATGCACCAGCACCATCGTGCTCTCCTTTTCCATGACCAGTTTCAAAGTAGTTCCATACATGTGGCACCTT
Source organism: Pseudotsuga menziesii (assembly GCA_001517045.1). Lineage (NCBI taxonomy): Eukaryota > Viridiplantae > Streptophyta > Pinopsida > Pinales > Pinaceae > Pseudotsuga > Pseudotsuga menziesii. The sequence continues at coordinate 94,315 of LPNX010614536.1, read as the reverse complement.
GTATTTTATGTGCAACAAACACAACCATTCAAATACATGTGCATTCTTGAACTGTCCAGCACAACCATCTCACCAAATGAAATGACGATAAAATGGTATATCCATAGCTATCACATTATCATAGAATAATTTAAAGCAATGTTGCACATAATGGATGTCATGGGTCCGGTCGTCACTTATGTAGAAGTGACTTTCTTTCAGTATCACACATTTCTCTTCATTGCTATCTTGCCCATGTCGATACGTGATATGCACCATTATGCTCACCTGCTCTGAGTGATAGTATTGACTTTGAATTTCATTTTGTGGTTGTAGTGTGTAATTTTCTGCAAATTTAACCACTAATAGTATTGTTCTGAGAGGGAAAGTGTCCTGGCATATTCTGAATTGCTCATCTTGCCACCCTACCATATCGACATGTTGAATGTACTGTTGCATCTTTCCATGAAACTTTGGAATAAAATCACATACTCGCACCTGGTACATGAATATTAATATGTCAATAAACCACATAAAAAAATGTGTACATGAATATTAATTTGTCAATATTCAAGAATTTACCTGTGAAGTCACCAATTTAATCTTCCTTCTTTCTTTCCCATCATTTAGTTGATATGTCTCATACTGATAGTTCTGCTTTTCGACAATTGCATTCCCGAATGCTTGATATTCACTTTCATGGATGCAATCAAACCATAAGGATAGCCCACCACAATTGTTGCAAGAACCGTCTACACATTGTTTTAAGTAATGTGTCTGCCCATCTTGGATTGGACACATGATGCTATCGTTGAAATCTCTGGAAGACATTGGCGGTACTGTACTTGAGCATTCCTGCACATGTTTAGGATGAAAAAAATGATGTATATGTGCAAATGTATGGTAATATAGGTCAAACTCTATGTGGTATCTACAACAACAAGTGTTCCATATGGTATTGATTCTAACATACCAAGGCTTGCATTTTTCAAAAGATATTTTCCCGAGCCTTAGCTCTATGTGGGAAACTCTAAACATCTCGAACAGTTGAGTTTGTGTCATGTAAAAATAATGTTTAACATGAGGTTCAGTGTTTCTAGAACCCCTACAATGTTTTAACACATCCTTCATGTTAGAAGAAGGATTAGTGTTATCATGCCAAAACGTTTGCACTAGGCCCTTCACTTCTTCGACTAACTTCATGTCTTTGCGGGGCAACCTACCGCTAAATGCCCATAATGTTTCCATTTGTCCCTCTACATCAAGGTTGTCTCTTCTTACTGAATGTTTTTTAAGTGTCTTTGGATGTAAAGAAACAATTTGTGATGTGCATTTAAGTAAACGACGTTGTCTTGTGGATCTACATATAATTGATTCATCCAATACACGATGAGCCACATTATAGTCTTATGAACGAGTTTTTTTTACCAATCGATGTGAATGCAGTAGCAAGAGATTTAACAATGTGATTACATGATTCGATATTCTTCATTGTTGTTATGCCTAAATTTCTTCTAGCAGTTTCCATATTTCTAGATTTAAGCAAAGCTAAAAACAATTGGCATTTACCGGCTTCGGATTTGTTATCAAAATATTGTTTCATTATTCGAGAAGAATGACAAAGGATAGTGCGTTTAGCCACCTTACCTTCCATGGAAGTCAATCCGCTCTCGTCCACTTGTATTCGTTTAGGAGTTCTATTTTGTTTTGATGCAAAATTTCTTGTCGTTTTAAATGCTAGAGTGACGTTTACATCCACTACCGGCTCACAACTTTGATTAGGAGATTGAACCACCGAACATGGTTGTTGCTGAGTCACATTTAAATCGGGAGTAACATAATTATTGAACTCTTCACAAGATTGTCCGTTTACTAATGGATCAATAATATCAACTGCCATATAAATAGCTTCCTTTAATGTTTCATTATCTTCCTCAGCCTCTACATCAGGTATCTGTTGAGGGGGAATGGGAACTATTTACTCATGTAATGAATGCCAACGATTTCTTGAATCTTCCCTTTTTTTTTGTTTTTTATTTTCTGCTTCTTCCTGTGTAAGCACCTTCCTTGCTGACTTTCGTCCTCTATTACGTACATTCCCCATTGAAATCCACCCAAACCTGTACAAAACTATGGAATTATGTAAGTAATGATAAAAAAATTGCATGTTGAACAGTTCTCTGTATGCGGGTTCAGGCGAATTATGTCTTTTGATACAATAAAGCTTGCCAACACGACGCCACCCTACATTTTCTATAAAACACATACCGCATATGTGATATAACGCACCTCCGATATATCACATATGTGATATTGAATTCCATCTTTTTAATAAACGGGCAGCTTTTTACATGTTTTCCATAACGCATATGCGATATATCGCATATGTGATTTAGTGCATATGAGATATATTGCATATGCGATTTAGTGCTCAATGAATATATGCAATTTACATTTATCTATATGATGAGGATGAAGGTGATGAACATTGAGGGTGTCGATGAGCATGATGATGATGAGTATGAGGGTGAGGGTGTCGATGAGGATGAGGGTGAGGGTTTCGATGATGATGAAGATGAGAGTGTTGATGATGGTGAGGATGAGGCTGATGAACAATGATGATGAGGATGATGATGATGATGATGATGATGACGATGATGAGGATGATAATGACGATGACGATGATGATGATGACCATGATGATGATAATGAGGATGAGGGTGATGGTGATGATGAGGATGAGGGATGATGATGATGACAATGATGACGAGGATGGTGATGATGATGAGGATGATGGTGACGAAGAAGATGATGGTGAACAATGATGGTGATGATGAGGAGGAGAATGACTGTGATGATGATGATGAGGATGAGGGTGGTGATGATGATGATGATGATGATGATGACCATGATGATGATGATGATGAGGATGAGGGTGATGATGAGGATGAGGATGAGGATGAGGATTATGATGATGATGATGATGATGATGATGAGGATGCTAATTATGTTGAGGATGAGGGTGTTGATGAAGACAATGAGGATGAGGATGAGAATGATGATGATGAGGATGAGCATGAGGGTGATGATGATGAGGGTGAGGATGAGGATGAGGGTAATGGTGATGATGATGAGGAGGAGGATGAGGATTATGATGATGAGGAGGAGGAGGAGGAGGAAGGTGATGATGATGACGATGAGGGTGTCGATGAAGATGATGATGATGGTGAGGATGAGGGTGATGAACGATGATGATGAGGATCGAGGTTGATGATGATGAGGATGAGGGTGATAATGATGATGAGGATGAGGGTGACGATGAAGATGATGATGAATAATGATGGTGATGATGAGGAGGATGATGAATATGATGATGATGATGATGATGAGGGTGATGATGGTGATGAGGATGAGGGTGACGATGAAGATGATGATGAACAATGATGGTGATGATGAGGAGGAGGATGACTATGATGATGATGATGAGGATGAGGGTGATGATGATGATGAGGTTGATCATGATGATGACCATGATGATGATGATGAGGATGAGGGTGATGATGATGATGATGAGGACGAAGATGAGGGTGATGATGATAATGATGAGGAGGATGAGGATTAGGATGATGATGATGATGATGATGATGATGATGATGATGATGATGAGGATGGTGATGATGATGAGGATGAGGGTGTCGATGAAGATGATGATGATGGTGAGGATGAGGGTGATGAACGATGATGATGAGGATCGAGGTTGATGATGATGAGGATGAGGATGATGATGATGAGGAGGATGAGGGTGACGATGAATATGATGATGAACAATGATGGTGATGATGAGGAGGATGATGAATATGATGATGAGGATGAGGATGAGGGTGATGATGGTGATGAGGATGAGGGTGACGATGAAGATGATGATGAACAATGATGGTGATGATGAGGAGGAGGATGACTATGATGATGATGATGCGGATAAGGGTGATGATGATGATGAGGTTGATGATGATGATGACAATGATGATGAGGATGAGGATGAGGGTGATGAGGATGATGATGAGGATGAAGATTATGATGATGATGATGATGATGACGACGATGGTGATGATGATGAGGATGAGGGTGTCGATAAAGATGATGATGATGGTGAGGATGAGGGTGATGAACAATGATGATGAGGATCAAGGTTGGTGATGATGCGGATGAGGGTGATGATGATGATGAGGATGAGGGTGACGAATAAGATGATGATGAACAATGATGGTAATGATGAGGAGGATGATGAATATGATGATGAGGATGAGGATGAGGGTGATGATGGTGATGTTGATGATGATGACCATGATGATGAGGAGGAGGATGAGGGTGATGATGAGGATGATGAGGATGACGGTGATGATGATGATGATCAGGGTGATGATGATGATGATGATGATGACCATGATGATGATGATGAGGATGAGGGTGATGAGGAGGAGGAGGAGGGTGATGATGATGATGATGACCATGATGATGATGATGAGGATGAGGGTGATGATGATGATGATGAGGATGAGGATGAGGGTGATGATGATGATGATGGTGAGGATGAGGATTATGATGATGAGGAGGAGGAGGAAGAGGATGGTGATGATGATGAGGATGAGGGTGTCGATGAAGATGATGATGATGGTGAGGATGAGGGTGATGAATGATGATGATGAGGATGAGGGTGATGATGACAATAAGAATGAGGGTGACGATGAAGATGATGATGAACAATGATGGTGATGAGGAGGAGGATGATGAACAATGATGGTGATGATGAGGAGGAGGATGAATATGATGATGATGACCATGATGATGATGATGAGGATGAGGGTGATGATGAGGAGGATGATGACTATGATGATGATGGTGAGGATGAGGGTGATGATGATGATGATGATGATGATGATGACCATGATGATGATGATGATGTTGGGGGTGATGATGGGGAGGAGGAGGATGAGGGTGATGATGATGATGATGATTAGGATGATGATGGTGGTGATGGTGATGATGATGATGATGATGATGACCATGATGATGATGATGAGGATGAGGCTGATGATGATGAGGAGGAGGATGAGGGTGATGATGATGATGAGGTTAGCGATGATGATGATGACCACGATGAAGCTGATGAGGATGAGGGTGATGATGATGATGATGATGATGATGATGATGAGGATGAGGATGATGAGGAGTAGGAGGATGAGGGTGATGACGATGATGATGATGATGAGGGTGATGATGATAATGATGATGATGAGGATGATGATGATGACCATGATGATGATGATGGGGATGAGGGTGATGAGGAGGAGGAGGAGGATGAGGGTGATGATGATGATGAGGTTGACAATGATGATGATGACCATGATGAAGCTGATGAGGATGAGGGTGATGATGATGTTGATGATGAGGATGACAATGATGAGGAGGATGAGGAGGATGAGGGTGATGATGATGATGATGATGATGATGATGATGATGACCATGATGATGATGATGAGGATGAGGGTGATGATGAGGAGGAGGAGGAGGAGGGTGATGATGATGATGAGGTTGACGATGATGATGATGAGGACGAGGATGAGGATGATGACGGTGATGATGATGATGATGATGATGACGATGACCATGATGAAGCTGATGAGGATGAGGGTGATGATGATGATGAAAATGAGGATGATGATGATGGTGATGAGGATGAGGGTGATGATGATGATGAAAATGAGGATGATGATGATGGTGATGAGGATGAGGGTGATGATGATGATGATGATGATGATGACCATGATGATGATGATGAGAATGAGGGTGATGATGATGATGATGATGAGGATGAGGGTGATGATGATGATGAGGTTGACAATGATGATGATGAGGATGAGGATGAGGATGATGATGAGGTTGACGACGATGATGATGAGGATGAGGATGAGGATGATGACGGTGATGATGATGATGATGATGATGACCATGATGAAGCTGATGAGGATGAGGGTGATGATGATGATGATGATGATGATGATGACGATGATGACCATGATGATGCTAATGAGGATGAGGGTGATGATGAGGAAGAGGAGGAGGATGAGAATGATGAGGATGATGATGATCATGATGATGACCATGATGATGCTAATGAGGATGAGGGTGATGATGATGATGATGATGAGGGTAAGGGTGATGATGATGATGAGGATGAGGGTGAAGATGAAGCTAATGAGGATGAGGGTGATGATGATGATGATGAATGTCACATGCCCCAATTTTGCAAAATAATATTATCTTATTTTGATTTTATTCCAAGACATTATGTTAAATTTAATGCTAACTTGTAAATGATGACTCAACAGAGTCAAGGATATTGAATGTAATTCTGAATATTTTAATTTTAAATAAATAAAAGTGGAGACAACATCTTGGGAGAGCTGTTAAAAAGAGTGTTACTGGTCAAGTTGGTGGAGGAGACTAGGTGGAGAGCAAATAGACAAGTGGCAGCATCCTCAAACACTTCCAATGTTGCAGGTGGCAACCTCCCTACATTTGGGGTCATGATCCCCCAAGAAAGTGGGATCAAAGCAGGTGGCTCAATTAATGACAACTAACCCAAAAAGACCTAGGCAATCTTAATAAAAAAGCCCATTGAAGAGAGCTGAGGCTACTCATTCCAAGAAGAGAATCATTCAGATGAATGTACTTCAAAGGATTTTATTGGGAAGGGAATTTGTGGAAGGTGTTTGAGGGGTAAACTATAGGAAGTGTTCTAGTACAACTTTTCAGCTGAAAGATCTTGCTGCTAAGTGCAGAGTTAGTGCTGAGTCATTGGACTAGTATTTTGTTGGTTGCTCCACTAGTTCTCGGCCAAGGAGACCAAGAACAGGCTCGAGGGTCCTTAGAAGTAGTTGTTTGGGTTCTCTCCAGGAGTTGGTAGGGAGGAATGGCCTCCCAATGGTATTGTCATCCCGCTTTAAACAGGTTCTATAGTCTTTATTTACTGTGTTTAAAGTTTATATCTAAGAATGAATGAATAATGAATGATTTATATGTTATGTAGTGAACTGTTAAAGCCTGAAATCTCTTATTTGTTTGAATGTGAATCTATATTTTGATGAAAAATAATCCTACCTGTGTTTTTCCCCATCTGGAATAAACCAGACCGTACTCTAGCACATGTAGTGTGTTTAAAATGGATGAAGTATGATAGAAATATGAAATGAATAGAGTACTTATGTTTTTCAGAGTGTTGGAATCTCTTCCTTTAGTAGATAGTTGCTTCCAGAAAGAATATTAATCTGTTTAGTTAGGTTATTGTTAAAACCAGACTGTGTATTAAGAATGCTAGAAAAAGAAAAGGGTCATATTATTTTACTAATAACAGTGTATTCAAGTATGTAAGTTTTTCTTTTACACAGTACTTTCTCTTACAAACTATACATCTAACCTGAAATAGAAGAAATAGAAATGTCACAGTTATAATGCTTATTTATTTATGTTAAGGTTTAAATATGGTTATATTAGTTTATGTCTCTTCCTAATATTAGCAGCAAATTTAACCTGCAACTATTGGAACCCTAAGTAAGGGTTGATAACTTAATTAAGTTCTAAAGACAAACTAATTCAAGATAAGGAATACATTAATAAAGAACTTAATAACTCTCACAGTATTATTTTCCTTAGAATTAAAATAAACTAAAAGACATTAGTAACCTATGCTTAAGGTATTATTAACAAGGAACTGTTCTTACACTCTTACAGACAAATTATATGTAAAGGAGTAATGATAGGTTTGACAATCCTTATATCTTTTTATCAAGTTTACAAAAATAATCTTATTAAATAAACTAAACTATTATAGACTATACTCAGTATTTATTAATAAAGTATATGTGCAAATACGTACTTCATAAAATATAGTAAATTCACAGATAATAATATCAACATAAACAATATTATTTATAAATTAGTAATTCTTTTAAATAAACTGAAGAAATCTTGTGACAGTAATCGAACTTAATGAAATAATAGTACAGAAATCATTATTATAAAATTTAAATAGGGTAAAAACCCTAGCTCATATTTCTGAGTAGAAATCTACCAGTATTCTTTATATACAGTAATAACCTAGAATAAACAATAAGATTAGTTCTTTTTAACCATTAAAAGAACAAATTAAAATTTATTACATAGAGGTAAAATACAATAATGAGTAACATATACAAAATGTACACTTGTAAAAAGAACTGTCCCTTTTTATTTTTACAAAGAGGGTGTATATGTTAAAAAAAATGAAATACAAGGTTAAAACCCTTATATTTATTACAATTACAAATGTCATTACATTGAAGTCACAAACTAAATTAATTGGATTATGCAATCCATTAATAACTAAGTTATTATAAATTACTTATAGCCCTTTAAGGACAAACAAAAAGACATTGGTATTTAATATAACTAGAATTTCCACAATACTTTGTAAATACTAGTTAACTGTCAACTAAATAAGTATTAAAAATTGTTAAAAATTGAATAGAATAATTTATTTAAAAACGAGGGTTTTCTTAGGATAAACTCTAGCTCATAACTCTGAACAAAAATGAGAAAGAATTATAACTAAACTATGCTATGTGTATCAGTCGTAAAAACATTAATAATAAACTTTAAAACTGAGTACAAAACTTCATCTACAGTGGAGAAGGGTAAAAACCCTGATTGCGTAGAGCTTAATGTTAAACATTTGATAAATCGAAACAAGCTTGAAGACAGAACTGTCTTTATAAGAGAACTATTAATTATAAATAAGCTATAAATCCAAACATCAAAACTAATTACATTGCTGAGTTAAAACCGAGTCTACCCATCGACTAGCGAGGGTTTAAAACTGGGTAATTTAACAAATGACCGGTAAAAATAAACCACATAACTTATGGCGATTCGAGGAAGGCTTACCCAAACCCTGGGTGATTCCAAATGACCACCCTGATACAAATAGGGTGAAAACCCAACATATGGACCATAGGGCTTACCTGCTTTAAGCCACAAGCCACGACATGCGATGGCTATCTGCATACTTCCTCCACCATGAATGCATATAGTGGCAAGCACCTGCAAGGAGTTTTCAAAGATAGAGGTTAGAAAATAAACCCCTTATGAATTGTTTATGCTACTGTATTAGTAAAACACCCGATACAAGTTAAATGAACATTAAAAACCATTTTACCTGCGTTTGAAACGATGAACAGTCTTGTAGAAGTATTGTCACTAACAGACTTTGCTAAAACAGCCTTTAAGACTAAACCTCATACAGATAGTGAGCTATGAGGACAAAGAAAGAAAAATGGAGCAGACAATGAGCCACAAAGACAACGAAAGAAAACTGGAGCAGACAGTGAACCATGAGGACAACGAAAGGAAGCTGGAGAAGACAGCAAGCCAAGGGCCAAAGCTTACAGAGTGAGAACTCATAGCCACTAAGAATGGCTTAAAAACCAAACTCAGAGGTAAAGGCAACGCTAACTCAAGACTCAAGACAACTGGAGCAGAAGAGGACTGATGGCTACCATGAAAGCCAAGCAGAGTAGCCTCAAGGGCCAGTGCGAACTACAGAGGAGAAATGAAAAGGGTTAGGGTTACAGTGTTTCTTATACGTTCCATGCTTGGCTAGGAGAATACCATGTGGTCACGTTAAATCAAACCATGCAATGGATCATTTTCTATAGTTGCTTGCATAAAATGATAACCAATTATTCAATCATTTGAAATGAGGTATAACTATATCATCAACCAAATTATTTCTTGTAAATTGATACACCGCTCATCATATGACATGCTAGGTTAGGGTTAGAATATCAACATTGTAAATTACGTTGACCTAGCAAGGAAGTTTCACTTTTAAAACCTTGGTTAATGCCCAAAATCGTTCATGCATAATACTCATTTCATCATTAACATTATGTTTACTATATTGTAACATCACAAATACGATTTGGATGGTAGCAATTCTCTTCTCTAAACATTAACCTTGATATGGATAGAGATCATATATTATATGGGAGAGCTCAAGCTAACCACCGAGCACCTATAGCTTCCTTGTGTAGAAACAATATAGTTTATACATGGTTAATCTTTTGTAAAAACAACTTTTCAAGTTGTAACATTTTCATAAGTGGCACAAAGTAGTTTATGTAGAATCATAAACTCTTTTTAAAAGTTGTTTATGACCTTAAAAAAATTATAGACTTAAATGTTTATTTAAACAAAATAGTTTATGCATGTCTATAAGTCATATAGAAACTAATAAATCAAACAGTAGCAAAACTATGAAGTTGACAAAGTGTTTTGAAAGAACACTTTTATGAATTGATTTTACATAGTTCAGAGTGACGAAACTTTGAAAGAGTTTAGTTAAGACTCAACCAGGTTCTTACTAGTGATTCACCATATCTATTGGTTAGTGAAGTGGTTACAGAATTATACAAAATATCTAGAAAGTCGACCTGTTTCGAAGGCATCAATCTCAGAAAGACTGATTGTAAACATTAATTTAATACAAGAGAAGTATCATAGAAAGTTAAGAAATTGAATAGGAATGATCCTACTTAAGTCCAGATTTATTAGAACCACATGGTTCAGCATGAAGTTAAAAAGTATAGGCAAACATTGATTTTATGTGAGAAAGCATTAAGGTTTATTTTTTTTGTTAGCACAAATCAAACAAAGGCTGTAAGTTTCCTTGCAGAAGAAAAATGTGGAACAGTTGTTACACAGATAAGATAATATTATTGTTTACATACTGACAAAACAACCATTATAACATTGCAAGTTATGCACACTAAAGTAGAAGTACTTTGTAACTGAGATTATAATTTTAGAGTCGCAAACATATCTTACTATTGCTACGTACTCTTGAACTTTATTACAATAAAAACTGAACGAAGCCAAATGGTTTTACCTCGCGGAAGCTATTTAGAATTTAGCAGCTTAATTACCAAGCTTTATAATTGCAAATAAAACACTACTAGGTACTTTAAGAATTTTTAAAATGTACTCGTTCGATCATACCTGTAAACCTGTAAGAACCAATAATCTTCTGCGTTAGCACAATTGCTAAGTAAGCCCCAGATTCAAAAGTTAGATTCCACCTACATGACATGAAGAGACTCATCAGTAAACTGAAATAAAACAATACGCAAGTAAATCTTATTCTTATTACAAATTGAACTGTTGAGTTAACATAATTAAGATTTTGTAAAACTAATCACTTGATTGTTTCTTTTATTGCTAACCTTTAGCTGTTAGTAGACCGCAGGTTTTAGCATTTGTTGTTATCTCAAAATTTTAAATTTTTGTGAAAATTTGGGGTTTTGACAATGAAGTTGATGAGGGTGATTATGATGATGATGATGATGAACAATGATGATGATGAGAGGAGGAGGAGGAGGAGGAGGAGGATGACTATGATGATGAGGAGGAGGATGAGGGTGATTATTATGATGATGAGGATGAGGGTGGTGATGATGATGAGGATGAGGGTGATGAACAATGATGTGTTAGGACAAAAAAAAAAATTATTTAAGACAAAATGCATATGCGTTATAGCTTTATCATATCGCATGTGTTATATCACATATGCGATATGAATAAGCTATAACGCATATGCGCTATATCGCATATGCATTATTTTAAAATTAAAATAATTGGCGGGATTAATGTTTGGCATTGGGTTCGAAAGTAGCTTCGGAATACCGAACCTATTGGCTAGGACAAATAAACCAGGGCTATTGCTTGTCTTTTAGAACTCTATCAATATGCTCAGTTTAGATGGCGTGTTTTGATATGACATACACAATATTTTTTTATGAAAATCTAGGATATTGTAGAGTACGATCTTACGATTCTGAATATGTAATTTTTTCCTTCGAAACTAAGTTTTATTTATTTATAATTATTTTTCTAAATGACACAGGTCAGTTTTTGAAAATACATACATCGATTGTTTGTTATATAACTTTTGATTTCCATCACCATTTCCCAAAAAAACTATATGGTGCACTAGATGAGATCAAGCTCTACGATCTTATATTTAGAAATCAAGGATTTCATTAATTTTTTCCCCTAAAGTGTTGCAGCTGCACATAAGGTTTTAATTTCAAAATTTTCTGACTTCAATAATTAATAATAAAAATAATAATTCATGAAAAAGTCCGAATAAATAGTGTTGCACTAGGCCCATATGTCCTTTATATGTCTGCAAGATTTTATCCCAAATGGACATCATTTACCTCATATATTGCTGCACCCGCACAAACATATATGTTAAGATGTGCTGAAAATTTGAAAACCCACTTTCATGGAAACTAATTTTACAATTATTTACACACATTTTCTATGCATAAATCCTATATATTATGAAAGCTGATTCAATTTCCTATCTTTTCTCCTTTTACTTCATTTTCAAATAAGTTAGGGAAGTACCCCTAATTGTCACCTAAAGTCAGAGTTTTCCGTTTATTCTAGTATTATGTGGCATCTAAAGTGTCTTTAAAGGAGTCCATGATTGTGCATTAGCCCATCAATGCTTAAAGCCATATGATTCCTAGTCATTTGTACATGATTGTAATGTAATGCAATTGTAATTGTAATGTAATTATCATCATTATCATAATATAATGTAAAATTGTAATTTGAACACTATGAAATTGCTCATATATGAATATGAAATAAAAATCACATTAAAATCGATGAAAGGAGAGATAAGGATATAGAAAAGATGAAGAAAATAAGTGCAATGATAAGGCTATATATGCATATTCATTTAGAACTATATATTATGCTAGAATATTATGCACTGTATAATTATATATATTTATTAACCATTCTCTAATTTCATTGCACAACTCTAGAACTACTCATACTACAATACACTTACTTTGTATATATGTAATTTAGTGTAGTGGTTAAACATTTTTTCAATTATTTCACAACACATACCATTATTTCACATGCACATAAGTGGTTTTAGAAGGAAGTATATATACATGCACATACAATGTATATAAGTTTATGAATTAATTACAAAATTATAATTAAGTTCTAAACAATTTAACATGTATATATATATACAAATTATGAACTAGAACACAATGAAATTGAATATTTGAATATGTGAATATATGAAATTATACAATTTACATACAATTATGAATTTACATATATATGAATCCATACATGCACATGTACAATGTATATATGTTTATGAATTAATTAAAAAATTACGTTTACAAAATTATAATTAAATTCTAAATAATTTAACATGCATATATATAAAAATTATGAACTAGAACACTATGAAATTGAATATACCAGCGTAGATCCAAATCCTAGGCTCTATCAAGTGCCCAGAGGGATTAAATCTCTTCGTAGGTATCCATTGATTTGATTCAAACCAAAAGACACATTTTTTTTATTTAAGGTCCACATATAATATTTAATATTATTTATGGCCCACATATAATATTTTTTATTATTTTTTATTTTGTTATGAACTAACATTACAACATTTCCCCATCCATGGTTTTAAAACCATATGCAAGGCCCTCCTACAACCATGGGTTGTTTAGGAGGCCTTGCACATGGTCTTAAAACCATTTGCAAGGCCCTCCTAAACCATGCACAATAAAATTATGGGTTGTTTAAAACCATGTGCAAGGCCCTCCTAAACCATGTACAATAAAACGATGGGTTGTTTAGAAGGCCTTGGGTTGTTTAGGAGGCCTTGCACATGGTTTTAAAACCATGGTTTAAAACCATGTGCATAAAAACCATGCGCATGGTTTTAAAACCATACTTTTTTATTGTTTTGTTAGGTAGGAAGATTACAACATCTCCCCCATATTAAGTTTTTTTTGTGGCCGACATTTATTTTGGCCTATAATTAAAAAAAATATTTTTTATTAATAAAAATAACGTTACGTAATGTTACAAGATCTCCCCCATACTGGGTTGTAGAGCGCCTCTCGGTGCAATAAGAATATGAAATTAAATATGAATATGTGAATATGAAATTATACAATTTACATACAATTATGAATACATATATATATGAATTCATACATGCACATACAATGTATATAAGTTTATGAATTAATTACTAAATTACAATTTTACAAAATAATAATTAAATTCTAAACAATTTAATATATATATATATATATATATATATATATATATAATAATGAACTAGAACACTATAAAATTAAATATATAAATATGCAATTTATGAAATTATATGAATATGTGAATATGAAATTATACAATTTGTATACAATTATGAATACATATATATATATGAATTCATTACAAAATTATATTTGTATTCTAAATAATTTAATATATATATATATATATATAGAGAGAGAGAGAGAGAGAGAGAGAGATGAACTAGAACACTATGAAATTGAATATATTATGCAATATGAAATTATATGAATATATGAATATGAAATTATATGAACTAGATCACTAGGAAAATGAAATTATGTATATGAATATGAAAATGCATAACCTAAAAATAAATTATACCATTATTGTTAGCAATGGCATTTAATTCTTCAGTTATAGATTGAATTGCAACTTATTCTGGTCTCAAGATTGCTCTTTTTTCTCTACCATTATTTACTCTACCTTACTGTCTAATTGACGTAAGGCTGGTGCTTCTACACGTTAATGTGATTGTAATTGTAATTGTTGATTTTTTTTAGATCGTCATTGTCATCAATGCTTAAAGCCATATGATTCCTAGTAATTTGTACATGATTGTAATGTAATGTAATTGTAATTGTAATGCAATTATGATAATAATGTAATGTAAAATTGTAATGCGAACACTATGAAAATGCTCATATATGAATATGAAATTAAAATCATATTAAAATTGATGAAAGGAAAGATAAGGCTATAGAAAAGATGAAGAAATTAAGTGCAATGATAAGGCTATTCATTTAGAACTACATATTATGCTAGAATATTATGCACTATACAATTATATATATTCATCAACCATTCTCTAATTTCATTGCACAATTCTAAAACTACTCATACTATAATACACTTACTTTGTATATATGTAATTTAGTGTAGTGGTTAAACATTTTTTTCAATTCTTTCACACCACATACCATTATTTCATAGTGTNTATATATATATATATATATATATACAAATTATGAACTAAAACACAATGAAATTGAATATATGAATACGTGAATATATGAAATTATACAATTTACATACAATTATGAATTTACATATATATGAATTCATACATGCACATGTACAATATATATACATTTATGAATTAATTACAAAATTACGATTACAAAATTATAATGAAATTCTAAATAATTTAACATGTATATATATAAAAATTATGAACTAGAACACTATGAAATTGAATATATAAGAATATGCAATATGAAATTTAATATGAATATGTGAATATGAAATTATACAATATACATACAATTATGAATACATATATATGAATTCATACATGCACATACAATGTATATAATTTTATAAATTAATTACAAAATTACAATTTTACAAAATAATAATTACATTCTAAACAATTTAAAATGTATATATATATAATTATGAACTAGAACACTATGAAATTGAATATATGAATATGCAATTTATGAAATTATATGAATATGTGAATATGAAATTATACAATTTACATACAATTATGAATGCATGCACATACAACATGTATATAAGTTTATGAATTCAATACAAAATTATATTTACATTCTAAACAATTTAATATATATATATATATATATATATATATATATATATATATTATGAACTAGAACACTCTGAAAACTGAATATATTACGCAATATGAAATTATATGAATATATGAATACGAAATTATATGAACTAGATCACTAGCAAAATGAAATTATATATATGAATATGAAATTGCATAACTTAGAAATAAATTATACCAGTATTGTTAGCAATGGCATTTAATTCTCCAATTATAGGTTGAATTGCAACTTCTTCTTGTCTCAAGATTGCTCTTTTTTTTCTCTTTATTTCTCTATCTTTCTCTCTTATTTCTTCGGTGTTGCTTTGATTCCTAGAAGATATTTTACTTCGATGCTTTTTTCTTCCCATTGTGATCAATATCAACAATCCAAATTCATACCTACAACAATATCTAAACAAAATACACAATTATTTCAAATAGGATAGTCAATTTTGAAAGATAAAATTAGTAACATGTTTATGTATTATGTTTTATGTTTATATAGAATTTTGTTTAGGAATTTGGGTGGGAAATGAGGTTAGGAGGGTGGTTGGAATGACATTAATGCCATCAATACCTAAGTCCATTCCCACACATTTTTGTATGATTTTTTTACAAAAGCCGGACCTCGATCGAGGGTTGTAGAATTACCTCGATCGAGGGTTTGATTATTGAGGGTCCATTAAAACCTCGATTGAGGTATTTAAATACCTCAATCAAGCTTCATACCTCAATTGACGGCTTGAAAAATAGATAATTATCCCTCTTACAGGAAAATCAATGTTTTTATGTGTCTTCTAGGGTGTAAACCCTTCCATTGATGGCACACAACTGAGCGGAGTTCATACCGATAGATTCGTCATTGAATCCTCTTCCCATTGAGATATCATGCATGCATTTTGGCATTCATATGGTTTTTTTTAATTAGTTCTAAAACTTACACTTAGAAAACTAGACAACAACTTCGAAGCAGCTCAAAGAAAAATCTACAAGGTAAAATATACACATCCAAAAATTTCTTAAAAATGCACAGCCCATACATCGACGTGTCCTCTTCAAAACAGTATCTTTGGTTTTTCAATTTTTTAAAACAGTGGAAAAAAAGATGGGATGGACACACATGTGTATAAAATGATGTTGAAATCAGATGTGGTCACTTTCGAAAAATAATAAATAATTGTATATTGCAAAATAAATTAACAAAAAAATATGCAGACCATAGTGCATTTTGTGTAGATCATGCTCATATATATTAAATTATTAATGTAAGATTGAATTATTGGGGTTGGACACGAGCCACTTATTAACTTATTCAAAATTTTAAGGTCACACAATTCAGCAAAATTTTACACATTAAATGACATTGGAATATTTAAAATATATATATATAATTGGGAAGCCAACATAATATTCTACAATTTGTTTTTTTATTGCAAGTCAAAATTCACATGGCATATATGTATTTCGAGGGATTCTATCTAGCACATGAGTAAAAAATCAGGTTTTCATCACCAAATATGGCCAAAAAATGTTATCCACCTTCATGGAATCACCCTTTTCCAACTATTATGTTAGCTTCTATTGGTATTCTTGAGATTGTATTTACATTGAATATATCGTTTCTCCATTGTTATATTTTCTTTAGCTTATAATTTCCTAACTACTTGCTTAATGGAACCCCATTTCATTGTAGCCCAAGAGTTCCTCACCAACCAACTTAGGTTTGGAAATATAGTTATCTTTATATTCTGGCTTCTCCGATTAAGAACTTGTGTTGCATGGGTATTGTTTATATATATATTATTCTTGGGTTATTGTTTTTGTTTTTAAATGTTAAGATGGTATACCTGACTCTGATATGAAGTAGTTAATTATAAACAATAGCACAATCCCACATTAGTTAAACTAACAACATTTAACTATTTCTCAAAGGAAATGCAGTCCCTCACTCCCTCACTCATTTGTAGTTCCAAGTGAGGATGTTACTTCCTTTCTAGACCCATGTGGATCCCCCCCTTTTAAATGGTTTTTAGGATGGAGGATGATGTTAATCACTAGATGGAATATCAATTGGTAAACCCTTCCCCCTTTTCCATGGTTTTCAGGATGGAGGATGATGGTAATCACCAGATGGAATATCAATTGGTAACCCCAAGGGAATCAATGTGATTTGATCTTGAGGTATATTTGATCTTTCACACGAGTGTCTACTAATTGAGGACCCTTGGTGTTAGCAACAATAAACTACCATGGTATCAATTGAGGAGGACCCTTAGGGTTAGCAACCATAAAACTATCATGGTATCTAAAAAATTGAAGGTACCAATATCAACCTTAGGATGCCAATATTTTTGCAGCCATAAACTTACAACAACTCTATGAAAACAAAGAGATTGGAATTTGTAGGTTACTAGAAATGAGAAAAAAATGGAGGTACCAATAAGAGTAATGGTATATCAATTGATATTACTGCTCAAGTAATTATTGAGCGAGTATTGGATGCATACACTATAAAATATGTCGTATAAACCTCGTTAAATTCCTAAAATAAGAGCTATTGATATATTTTTATTATTTCTCATTGATAGTTATTTCCATCTATTTATCGAATTACACATGGATTATGGTTTGTTTTATTTCATGAAATTGATCTTTCTAGACTCTAGGGATTCCTTAATATTCTATGTTATTGAGGCAATTCAAAGGTGACTATTTTTTATTATCACCATGCATGAATCATTTATAGGCATTATCTAGGTTCTCCTTGTTAGGTCCCACAACTACCTCCTCTTATCCCCTATGTTTTGAAGGGTTAAAGGTATTACAAAAGGTACCAGATCACCAAATGGAAAAACCCTTGTTACTTTTTAGTGAAGTGAGCAGCTGAGAATTTGATGAGCACATTAAGACATTAACACAATATTACAATTATGAAAATACTTCACTCTATCTATGATATTCATCTCTAAAATAAAGAGTTTGACATGTCTTATTTGTCCAAAACCCTAAAAGCTAATAATAATTGAAACTTTAACTTTTATAGCCTAAGTAACTAGGGTGACTTTATTACACATGTAAGCCTTGTATTTAACACCTTCTCTTAAGGATTATATTTCTAATTGAATTTAAACACTAACTGAAAAGAAAAATATCATACAGAAACATAACCAAACATTCTTCAAAATCTTAGTTTGAAAAACAATTTTGAATGGGTAGAGCATCATGAAATTGCTTTGTAACCCTTGTAGAGGTGTAGCTTTCGAGTTGAATTCTTGAGTTTTTGGACATCATATCTTCGAAATTATGAATTATTGGACAACCATCCACATTGAGCTACATCCACAATGCTCCATTTGGTTGCTTCATGACCCTCATAAATGTATAATTTCCAATATCCATATATTCTTGAACTATCTAGGAAACCATCCATGTTGAGCTTTATCTACATTAGATCACTTTCTTTGTTCAAAGAGTGAGCTTCATAAAATGTGGAAATTGTCATTTCTTCAACAAGGTCATCACCATTGTTTTTATTTGGTGGATCGTCATCGATGGCTACATCTCCTTCAATAAATAAGAGAATGTGACTCAACAATGTATCTCTAGATGCTCTAAGATGAGTTGTTGTGTAAGTTGCTTGTCTTAACAAACCAATGGATAACCACTTGTAAAAAGTACCAAATCCTAGGACCCTCCTTTAGACTATGAGTCCTTTATATAACCTTACTTATCAATGAACCCAGAGCTGACAAGTTCAAACTTCAAGTAATGACCTACATTACCGAACTTATCCCAGCTTCTAGAGGCTCAATTCATTTAGCTTAGAAATTAGAACCCATCCGCTCCTTCCAGTCATGACCTACGTTACTTATTAGAACGACACCCATCGGAGGCTCAGTCATTTAGCTTAGCATAAAGAACCCACTGGGTATGCATTTGTGAACATGTCATTTTCCACATTATTATTCAAACTTGGAAACCACTGCATGTGCACTTTGATAATTTCCATGCATTGGATGATACACATGGCAAGCAAACAAGAGCCTCCTCCATTGAGAAATAGATTCATTATTTTGCACATG
This sequence comes from Pseudotsuga menziesii, assembly GCA_001517045.1. Classification (NCBI taxonomy): domain Eukaryota; kingdom Viridiplantae; phylum Streptophyta; class Pinopsida; order Pinales; family Pinaceae; genus Pseudotsuga; species Pseudotsuga menziesii. Next base: position 74,404 of record LPNX010614536.1, on the reverse strand, counting down.
TTTGTTTTGAGAATCTCCCCTACCATCTCTCTAAAGGACTTGAAGACTATTGATTTGATATTGCCCTTTTTCCTTTCCTTGTATGATGATGATAGATAGGTGTATGACATCTGTCTCTTATCTTTAGTCACATCTACACTTTTATGTAAAATGTCTCCACTTATATTTGATAAAGTTGCAACAACTTCAACCCATATGAGAGTCTCAACAAACAATATTAGGCATGATATTCTAAAGGAATTGAATTTGTTGTTCCTCTTGTGATCGTTGGTGACTTAGCTCCTTTGTTTAGATACTTCACACCCTACTCTCATTCGAATGGTGACATTAAAAAAGAGACTACCTTGTAATAGGTACATTAGTGGATAACTTGTTTAAATTAATACAAATATGAATCCATTTAGAATTTTTACATAGCAAATTCCTTTTCTTTGTTGTTATGCCTGATAGATTGGTGATTCTTCTTTTTGTGAATCAAGGTTTTTTGTTATAGAATGAGATCACTTCACTTTGATATTATAGCTCCTTTTCAGGGAGATATGTGGGCATGAGCTCCTCTTTGCGATTGGTTCCAAATTTGTGGACGTGAGCTTAGGGAAGTGGAAATACCCTTTTTAGCATGCAACAACATCTCAAACTTGACCATGAGAATATTCTCTCTATGATACCATATTACAAAGGTACTATATCACTAAATGATGAAATTCTAGTCAAGGTTTAGTGAAGAAGCTAGCCATGAGAAATAGAGGAACAAAATAACACAATATTATATTACTAAAACACTTCACACTATTGCAATGGAATTCACTTCTCTTTTACACAAGTTGCAATTTTTTATTTGTTTAAATCCTAAAAGCTAATAACTTACCCTAAATTTTGTAGCCTAAATTACTAAGGTTACTTTATTACACATGTAGGTCTCATATTCTAACAAAAGGGTGTTAGCTAAATGGAAGAGCATATGTCTTACAAGAAAGAGTTTGGCAGTTCGAGTCGGTAGTTCCCTATCATAAATTAATAGATATTATTGTGGCTTCCATGTTGAATTGATTTTATTCAGATGAAATATTTTTTTAAAATATTGAGAATTGAGCAACTATGGTGTATGTAGTTATGCAAAAAGAGCCCAAGGAATTGTTCTACATGGTTGGTTTTCCTTATTATTATATTTAGTGATTTCTTAGTGTCATCCTTTCTCTCTACAATGGAATTGTTGTTTGATGGTTTTAAAACTCATTCATTACACAAAAATCATTCAATGGGATTCTGAATGCCATCAAGCCATGCTAATTTCCCAATGATAGGTGCTATGAGTTGACTAGACCAAAACATGCCATGTCACCCCAAAGAAATGAGGTCGTGTGGTGCCATAAAATTATGATATTCGATACCAATAATGACCCTTTTCCACATTGAACCATAGGAGTTGTGACGGTTGGCCCATATAAACCATGGAATATGCAAAGGATTGTGAAACATGGTGGAATAGATGTTGGCCTCATGGGGAAAGGAGGCGTGACACTTGGCACCAAACCTTGGCTTTGGAAACCGTAGAGTCTTGACATTTGGCACCATAGAAATGATCCCACTTACGTCAATGAACCATGTTATGTGGGGAAAAGAGTCATGAGTTGTACAACACATGGCATATGAGGTGTTTATACCATATAGATCTTGACACATGGAATATGAGGTGTTTATACCATATAGATGTGACAATTAGTACCATAGGAGGCATACCAGTTGGTAGCATAAAAGGCATGCCAATTGTCACCATATAAGTTGTAACACATGGAATAAGCATTGCAACATGTTGGTGGTGTTCTATTTTATTTGGTTTATCCATAACCACCTCATTGATAGGTAAGGCATAACCAAGATAGAAACAACATCATAAGGATTGGATGTTTGGGCACCCAAGGCAATGAGGACGAAACAACGTTGAATGGACTTTATTTGCATTGACTATGCAACGAGAGAATCTAAAACAATCTAGTGAACTGGAAGGTATGTTGTTCATGCTCTTATCTACATTGTAGCTTTCACTCTACCAATTGAGTCCTCATCTATATTTGGATTTGAACTTGCAGCAGTAACTGAATCCTTATATGGTGAGGATATTAGTGACATGTACTGGTATGTGTAGCCAAGTGCCTAATCATACATGTAGAAATGTTTTGGTCAAGAAGAGCAATAGCCATGAGAGGGTGCAAATTCAAGGTTTAGATAACTGACACCATAAAATCTATGGAATTTGTAACTTTAGCACCATGAAACTTAGTAGTTTAGGCACTAGGAAACACATGAGGGTGTTACAGTTGGAGCCATAGGGATGATCCCACATGGTAACATAGGGGAACAACACTTGGAAACATAGGAATGATCCCACATGACACCATAGAGACATAACACTTCGAAAAATAGGAATCATCCCACATTGCACCATAGAATCTAGGGCACTTGTAACTTTAGAACCATGACACTTCCAAAATTTTAGGCACTAGGCACCACATGAGGGCGTGACACTTGATATCATAGAGGCACAACACTTGGCAACACAGGAATGATCCCACATGGCACCATAGAGGCATGCCAATTGATACCATCAAGCACATGAATTTTGACATTATACGAATGATTCCATGTGCACCTTTGAGGTCATGACACTTGGCACCAAAGTGCATGAAATGTGTCACCTTGAGAGCTTAACACTTGGAACGATAAAGATTGAGATTTGACAACATAGGAACAATGCCATGTGGCATTATTGAGATGTGCCACTAGGGCGATGTCCCACTTGGCGCCATATGAGGCGTGCCACTTTGGATCATTGGGCAAGCAGTCAAGGAACTTGACACCATAGGAATGATTCCATTTGAGCAATGTCGAAGGATGTCATGGCAGTGAGCGTGAGAAGCAACAATAACAAATGTTTGTTGTCAGCGCCCATCGACATTAACCAGCCACAAGATAAGTTGATGTGCTAGTATATTATAGTTCAATACAAGAATTTGCATGGTTTGATTTTAACATGGTCCATATAAGTTTATTTGCATGATACATACATGGTCATTCACTAAATAGGCATTGGATTTGAGATCCATTTATGCATATATACATCCCTTACATATTTGATTCAATACAATCCAAGGGGTATTACATGTGGCTTCTAAGTTTAAGTAAAATATGTTTGGGTAGTAAAAAAACCCTTGATTTAAGAGATATTAATCTATTTATGAATAATATTAGTAAAAAAGAAGACAAATTATAAAAGAAATACCAAAGTTTAACCAAACGTAATCTATTTGAATTTGTGAAAATTCAATCATACTCTTACACTCCCTACAAAGACACTAAGACACAAAAATATCTTTCATGCTTTTAAAATCAAAGATGAGTGCCTTATAGAGTCAATAAGATAGTAAAGATATACCAGATAAGTGCTCATCAATAATAATGCATACAAAAAGATAACCAATTTTCAGTGTAGAAATATGCATATGCCATATAGCAATAATGAAATAGGATAAATGTGAACGAAAGTAAGAATTAAAGTCAGTCGAAGCATAAGCATTCGTTATCTATCCGAATAAGCAACACATTGTATTATATGATTCATTTTGAAGTATAACAAGAGCAGTATTATTTATGTATCAATTCTCATCATTAAAGGCATCATGTGCTTTCAATAAATAAAAGGTGTTGAGTACTCAATACACTGGATACCTAGTGCACATTAACATATCAACACGGCAATAAACGGCATCATATCCATAAGCATTGTAAACGATGAGTAGTATTGCTATTAATCTTTTATGTGTGATAATCAGCAACACTATATTATCATTCACAACCATATCTACGTATCAGCATTAGATGTTAGCGTATTCAGCCATATAACCATAGCAGCGGGTGGAAGGCAAGGTGGCGAGAGAAGGAGGATTTGGTTTGGTAGGGTTTTAAGACAGCTCGGGACAGAAGGAGGCCCGGGTCGTGCAGATAATCCAGGGGCAGCTGCGGTAGAAGAGGAGAAAGGGTGGAGGAATGTAGCAAAGTCAAGGGATGGGACAGCTGCACTGAACAACGTGAATTACTTCAACATGCTACGGTTGCGAGAAATAAGCTGCATAGGTAAACGCTCGAAGCTCCCAAATATTTTTTCCGGATTATTATTTACAACCGTATGGCGGCTGCGCAGTACGAATCTCCTGCTGAATTCCCCATAGCCGGCTGTAACATAATAGTTATTAATCATAGTCGGATGTATATTTTTCCATATCGCCGGGATGGAATGGAATGGAGGATTCTGACCTCTTACACACTGCAAAGATGGGACAAATATCGTAATCATAAAGGATAACCAGACTGTTCGTTATAACAACCCTCGTCCGATCCAGCAAGAAGTCCTTCTATCTTCACTTCCATAGTAACCAAATCTGTTCACTCAAATTTAAGAAACCGTGGTGGTGAATGGCGCAATCCATTTATACTTCCATATCAACATTTGTGTAAATACATATAGCCGACTAAACTTGGGTTTAGGGCTCAGTCAATATTAAAAAAAAAAAATTCACTTTTCACTCCGACGGGATTTTTACTGCGACCACCTTTTTTTACTTCGACCACCTTTGGAAGCTTCGACCTCCGACCAAGTTTGGGAGCTTGACACAAATCAATAGCTGCGACCAAGTTGGTAGCTTCGACACAAATTTGATAGCTTCGACCTTCCACCAAGTTTGTGCAGAATAAGTTTCTTAGTCTAAAGACTCAAGAAATTACAAATGATTTTACCTGTGAGTAAGATGAAGTAAACTACCCACTTTTACAAATCCAAATAACTTATCAAATACATATGCCCGAATATGTAGGAGGATTTGAGTAGACCAAAGTGCCGTAAAACTTGAACTTTCACGCGGTGAGATTTTTATGGGTTCTTGTTCTTTTACTTATCAATAATTGTAAAAGACATTTACAGAAGTAATACAAAATCATGAATTCAACCACAAACTATTTCATATATTAACTATGCGGAATTACAAAGTAATACAAACTTGTCTTTTACAAACTGGTCGGTCCACAGAGCTTCAGCTCTCCGACTAAATCACATGCACACAAGCTTGAGCTTCGACTTCACTTTCACACCTTGAGTCCTCTGCTGTCTAATGTCTGTTTTGTGTCTGTGCGTATATCTCTGTGTGATTTACACTGTGTATCTTCTATTTATAGGCAATCTGAAAATTGCTTCAGCATAGGCCGACTTACTTGCCGACTTACTTTCCATTAAACACTGCAATAACTATCTACCTAACAACTTAGCTTCTGAAATAAATTCGACTGAATTAAGTTGCCTACTTGCGGACTTTTCCTTCTTGTCAGACTGACAGACGAGATCTTAGCTTATACAGACTCTGATAAAGTCGGTTGGAAGCCAAGTAGAGATCTTCGAGTAATTACATTTTTCCAACAAGTAAGATCTAGTTATGGCTCCTTTTATTTGCACTTTATTGTTAATTAGACTGTTGAACAATGGGATTGTCTTAATTCCATTCAATGCAATAATTGATCAATGTACAAACTTATATTCGATCGACAGATGCATGACTAACTCAATCCTTGGGCAGATCGAAGCATGACCTTTCATTCAATGCATTAATAATTGATCAATGTACAAACTTATATTCGATCGACATATGCTAACTAACTCAATCGTCGTTGGGAAGATCGAAGCTTGATCTTTCGGTTGATTACCTTATTTTAAAAAAAATTGCCAATCATTGTACAACATTAATCCCTCCCTAAATGAACCGTCCTACATACATTCTCAACGCCGAGCTGTTATTTAATTACAGTGTGAGGATAAACATATTAGAATACGCTCACGGATCATTGTTCACGGATCATTTACAGTCTGAGGATAAACATATTAGAATACGCTCTGAGCTCCACCTGTAATATATTAGATCCATCAATCTCTATTGGTTTACCAGCTTGTTCATAGCGACAAGCTTATTATTGACAAACGCCCTGGGTTTAACCTTTGTCAAATCATTGTTACATTTCATGTTTGTCAATGTCGGATTATAATGCTATTTGTAAAATAAGTTTATGGTGATTATAATATTGAAAAATAAAACATGATATTTATAACGTTATAAGATAAAAAGTTTTTATTGTAGTACTTCTGGATGCAATCTCATTGTTGTGCATTCGTGATAGCATTTTTTTAATAAAAATGCTTTCTAGTTGATGATGGTCAACAACATATTATATTCCGAATGGTATATTTATTATTTTTATATTCCAAATATTATATTTATATTTTTTTTAATGAATAATTATACGATATAATTAATGCATAAAATAAAATTAAAAACTTGAGGGAGCTATAGGGGAAGATTTTCTTTATCAATTTTGTTTTTTTCATGCATATAGGAAATTTTTTGTATGTAAAGTTATCCTTAGTTGTTTATTTATTTTGAGTATTCAAAAAGTAATTTTTTTCTATTGAAAAAAATAAGTGTAATTAATTTTAAAATATGTAATAATGAAAAAGAATTTATTTATTTATTTTTATATATGAATTTGACTAATTTGATATTGTTTAATTTCAAAACTATATATTTTATAAAATGATAAAAGAATTTGATTTTTTAATAAATTTTGAGTTATAATAATATAAACTTTGTTCTATAAAATTTCAATAATTTTACAAAATAATATTTTTTTTTTTAAATAGTTTGATTTTTTACACTAATATAATAATATATAAATGATATAAATATTTACATAATTTTTTATAATATTATTATATCAAATAATGAAAACTAGGGAAATTCAAAGATATCCCTCACACTTTCATAGATAGTTTGGCTTGTGGGAGTCTTAGTATATCATAGGGGAGTATGCATCTTGATGTATCCGGTCCCACATGTGCAAATGGGCCTAAATGCTCCATGAGATGCCCTAGATCCTGAATGAGATCCTCCATTGTGCTTAGGAGACAACGACCTTTAGGATGGAATACACCACATAAGCATGCACTAAATTTCTCTTTCTTGGCCATGATGCACAACATATGAGAATGACTTGTTCCAATAGTGTGCTTGTACTTTGTTCTCTTGCTTCTAACAATGGTAGTACCGATAGCCACTCCTATGAGATTGCAACCCATTTGGATATTATAGTAGCCTCAAATCTGACCCTCTTGACAATTTTCCAGAATGATCAAGAAATTAGGCTGAGTGTTGAAATTATTGAAATGAAGATCTTCATACGTCCAATTCATCATGGAATGTTCTTGGGTGTCCTTCAATGGATGAAGATTCGATTATGAGCAAGTACATTCATAGTTCCTTTTGGACGATTGATAATGTTCAAAACATGAGCGAGAAGGTCGTGGTATGTTTGCACAAGGGGTATGAAGTATCCCAACCTTGAGATCATGTCTGCATGAGGTTCTCTTAAATTTAGAAGATGACGTGATCATGGTGGCCTCCAGGTGGAGGTTAGCATGATCCGCGTGTTTGATTTTCAAACTTAATGCATGGTGGGCATGCTCCTCTTGGCACCCTTCATGGGGATTCTTATTATCTTTTAAATATCAATGTATTTTTTTATAAATATTTCCAACTTAATATTATTATACCCATTCATAAATTTTACATATTAAATTTCTTACATACAATGCGTTAAAATATAAGTGACTATTGAAAAAATGATAAGATTTTTTATATCTTTGATTTTGTAAATTGTTTGTTAAAGAATATAATTATATTTTAAATATAGTAATACATATTGCAATGTAGATATGTGTATGTTAAGAAATACATAATTTTTTTTCCAATGAAAAAATTCTCTTTATTCTCATTGAATAAATTTGAGTTGCTCTCAAGGAGCTTACATCATGGAGCCTAGCCTTCAAGTCTTATTTACATATTTCATAATTTTATGTGGCTTCTACCACCCACAAGAGTCTAGCATTCGTAGCTTCATTACAAAATTTCATTATATCTGTAGCTTCCGAACTTTTATCTAAAAAAGAGTCCAGTGATCTCTTATACCACATAAAGTTCTTCTCCTATTTCAAATTACAAAATCATAAATTAATCACTAGGTTGTCCATTGCTTAACTCCTCAACCTCAATTGAACCTGAAGAAGAGCGAGTGTTAATTTGGAGAGCTTATCTACATCTATATTAAGTTCCCTGTCTATATGTCCAAAGGAAATCATTTCAAAGGTGATTTCTTGTTCTTTGATAGTTTTAATAAACTGTGGAGATGAGGTGCATTTATTTGAATTCTCCCATTGGGCCATTCTATTACCATTTTGGATTCTCCATACAACTATTATTTTTTCAGTTATTTATGTATGGAATCCTTGAGGACAACCCATAACGCTAATATTTCTTCTTTATTCTTAGAATCTCGTCCTGGAGCAAATTTTATGGAGAGCTTCTTGTTGTTAGATAGATATACAAATCCTTATGCTCCCCCAAGCGATGGCACTTTTTAGATAGCGCTGTCAAAATAACACAAAGGGATTCTTTTATTTATCACTGGATTTGATGTGGGGTTGATTTGGGCTCAGTTTGATGCTCCGTGAATTTTTGCATGAGCACAATCACTATTATTTCTGGTGCAAACCAAGTTCTTTCAAAGACTACATTGTTTCTTGCTTCCTAGATGCTAAAGGGAGAGCTTTGAAGCTACGTACCACAACATCATTCCACCAGTTTTGAATTCATTGTTCCAACGAGAGATCTGTACTGGGTGTCTTCGAGAAAATTAGTCTTTTGGTGACCTTCTCCCAAACGAACCCTGCATATGTATACGTGAAAAATATTTAGTGGATTTGTGCAACACGCACACACCCGACCCTTGGAATCCTCTCTTTTTAAAATTTTCCTAGGTTAAACGTTTGTTACTTAATGCCAACCACATTGTTAGAATCATTTTTAGTAGGCCTGGAGTCTTCCAAATTTTAGTCCACCACCATAGATGTTCTCCTTCCCACAAATATCCTAATGCAACCTCATACTCGCGTTTTGAAGAGAAACTTACATCTTCTCCATTCATTCATTGTCCATATTAGCTTTTCTGGTTCATCCTCTTCTAGATGGATGACACAATTGAATAGTCTGGTAACATAACGATTACACTCCACCATTTATGCTCCAAGTAATCCCAATTCTTGAGTCGATTTCCAGCCAACTCTGCCTCTTAACTGGGGTTGTTGCGCTTGGGAATCTTCCAGCATTGAGACTCTCCTATATCTTAACTAAGTAATTACTTGATATGATAATCGGTATTCCTCGCTCGAACCTTCCCAAGGATATTCTCCTAAACATACTCTTCTTCAGTTATCTATCTTCCATTCAACCCAACTGCCAACAAGAGGAAACGAATATAGAAAAGGCCTTCTTGCATATAGATCCATTTTTATGCGATTTAATTAGTTTTCTAAACCATTAGTCAACAAAGGTTAGTGGGAAGTATCTAGATCTCATTGTCCTTCCCCACAAGGACTATGGGTTTTCGACCATCCTCCATCGCGATTTTGCAACCAAAGATTTGCAGAATAGGTCTAAATTCTTAATTCCCCAACCTCCTATAAATTTGGGGAGAGTTAAGGTAGTCCATTTAACCAGCAAAATTCCCTTTGTCTGTTTTCTTGATGTCCATGGAAAGGAGAGGAATTTTTCCTTATTTTGACATGTATGTTCTTTGGGTTATATGTTATTGATGCCCAGTATACCGGTATGCTCTGGAGAACTGCTTTGAGTAATACTAGTCTTCCTCCTCTGGATAGAAAACGATTTTCTCACAAAGAAATTCTCACTTCTACTTTTTTAAATAACAATATCCAATGTTGAAACACATAGGCATTTGGCTTAAGAAAAAAATCCTAAATAATTAAAACCTTATGCTATAGGGATTAGAGGAAAGGGGAATAACTCTCTTACCCTAGTCAAAAACAAGTCTTGGAGATTATTGAAATCCAGGCCTGTCTTTTCAATATTTATAACCATTCCTATTTCCTTCTTATATTTCTCCAAGATCTTTGCAAAGGCTTGCAAATTTCCATACTATCCTTCTCCTAGCAAGATCACGTCATCCACAAACAAAATATGGGTAAGTTCTACTATGCTTGATATCCTAACAACTTCAATATTTCCATCCTCTTTTTATTTGTGAATAAGTTGGCTTAATGCCTTTGTTGTAAGATGAAACAAGAATGGAAAAAGGGGACAACACTGCCTTAGGCCTCTTGTAGGTATAAAGAATCAAGAAGGAGCACCATTTATTAATATTGCATAAGAGGTTGATTGGATACAACCCATTATCCATTCCACTACCTCCCATCTGCATGCCTATTTGAATCAATAATAAATATATGAAGGTCCAACTTACCCTATCATATGCTTTAGAAGGATCTAGTTTGAGAGAAAAGCCATAAAGTTTTTCTTTTTTTATGGAATGGATTGCTTCGTGCGCCAAAGATATGGTGTCATGAATCTTTCTATTGAAAAGAAATCCAAATCATTCTTTCAATGTCAGTTTGATGAGTATGGGTTTCAACCTCTGTGCTATGATCTTATCTATAACTTTGTAAACCAAAGTACAACACGTTATTGGTTTGAAGTCATCAAAGGTCTCCACTTTCCACTTCTTGTGAATTAAAGTGATAAAGGTATAATTCAAGGTTTCTAGTATATTCCAAAATCTTTGATATTCTTTAACCACCTTAAATAAGTCTATCTTTATCAAATCATAGAATCCAAGAAAAAACTGCAGGGTAAAACCATCTGGACCCAAACTTTTCCTTTTTTAAAATGAATGGGGAACCAAGTTTAATTCATCAATTACTTATTTAGATAAGTCCTCCTTCATTTCATATGTTACTAGTCTGGGGAAGAGATTTAATACCTCCATAATTTATGATATTTTGGTATCTCGAGGAGCATTAAATCAAGATCTGAAGTGCTCTACTCCTTCCTTTGCTTTGTCCTTAAAATACTGAGCTTGATTACCTTGAGCATGTTTTATTTCCACTGTATTGTTTATGCTCTTTTTGTGCAAAGAAAACCGATGGAAGAAATGAGTGTTCTTATCTCCTTCCGCTAACCTAAGGTCATTACTTTTCAAACACCACTTCTGCTCTTCTTTAGCTAAAAGAACACTTTTTTTTTATTATCTAGATTCTTTAAGGGCTCCAATGATTGGTGAATATTCTTGCTTTGTTTGAGTTAAATAATTCTTGTATCTTAATCTTTTTTTCTCTTAACTCCTTTTGGGAGAAATATTTGTTCTTCTAACCCCACTCTTTTGAGATTTTTTTTATTTAGACCAAATTATCTACCAATTGCTGCATATAGGTTTCCAAGGTAGGGTTTTCTAGCAGTATCCAATTTTCTGTGACAAGGTTTTGATCATCTTCCTATTCCAACCAAGCAGGTTCAAATTTGAAAAGGGAAGGAGGTTTCTTTTTCGGAATTGTTGTTGATAATGTAATAGGTCTATGATCTGAAATTCCTTGTGTTTCCACTGTGGATATTATAAACTAAATTCTCTTGAATCAGATTTTATGCAACTAAAAAATGATCTAGCATTTTTTTATCGCCTTATCCCCACTACAATTATTCCTAAATATGGGATCCAATTTTAAAGGATGGATGCCAATAAGTTTTTTCTCCTTAAATAATGCACAAAAAAATTGACTTAACGAATCACTGCATGCATTTCTTCCCCAAAATACTCCGTATGTGATGGTTAAGTTCAGATCACCCGCAAGAATCAGGTTTGAATGATCCAACACACCAGAGTTGCACAAGGTTTCATAGTAAGCTCTTATTACATGGAACTATCCATACACATTTAGAAAAGACATGAGATTCACAGTCTCTATATCCTCCTGCTAAGTTTTTAATGTTGCTCCATAAAAATATGTTGAGCAACAATTTAATTCAGGAAATTGGGTTGTGATCAAACCTCCTGAATGTCCATCCACATCTATTGCTTCCATATTCCAATCTTTTAAAAAAACATTCAAAACTTCCTTCGATTTCTTCCCCTCCATCATTGTTTCATGCAGTAACACAAAATTTGGTTTCAAAATACTTATCATACATTTTAGGGCTATTAATTTGGAGGCCCCCTTATCCTCCATATGTTAAAAGAGAGGGGTAGCATTAAGAACCCTTAGAAAGGGCTTTTTAAACTTTAAGATCCCTTCCAATAGTTAATTTTGTTCCCTCTTTGATGTATTTGGACACTTGCTTTTGCACATTGGAGAGAAAGGATTTTCATCCTACCTCAGCCCTCTGAGTTTGGAAAAGTGCTAAACTCCCTGACAAAACTTGGTCCAGATCTAAGAATTCACTATACTTGAATGGATGAAGAGGGGAGTATGAAAAATCCTTTTATAGCCCTTAGATGGCTGCCAAGTGGCATAATGAGAGCCCTCAGATATGGCCATCTAGTTCTTCCCAAGAGGTGCTCTCTGACCATCTAATGGGTGCCATGTGGCACAATAAGGACCATGCAATATGATCATTCGATGGGTGCCAAGTGGTGCAGTAAGGGCCATGCAATCTATCCATTCGATGGTTTCCAAGTGGCATTCTCTGGGTCGTCAGATATGGCCATCTGACAAATTCTAATTGGCGTAATGTGGGCCATGTGATCTAGTCATTAGATGGATTCCAAGTGGTGTAACGTGGGTCATGCGATATGGCCATCTGACGACTAACAAGTGGCATAATGTGGGACCTACAATATGGCCATTCAGCGGCTTCCAGGTGGAATTCTACGGGCCCTCGAATTTGGCCATCCGATGGATTCTAAGTGATGTCCTCCTATCCCTACGACATGACCATCTAATAAATTCCAAGTGGAATTCTTTTGGCCCTGTCATTTGGCCATCCGATAGCTTCCAAATGTTTTTCTCTAGGACCTATGATATGGCCATTCGATGGCTTCTAAGTGGCATTCTGTGGGTCCTTCGATATGGCATCCGATGGGTGCCAAGTGTCATTCTGGTGTCATTCTATGGGCCCTTCAATCAAATTTGAAGTTTTTGTTGTGAATGTGGGATATATTAGTGATGAAGGGTACTCTCTCAGTCGAATTCACCTATTTTTTTGTGCTATGAAAACTTCACATTGTTTGTTTGTGTTAATACTGTGGCCATCGACTGCACTAAACACCTTGAATTTAGGAGTTGAGCAGTTGGATCAAATTTCCCTTTTTATGTCTTTGTTCCCACCAAATATTTCGAATTGATGCCAACACACCCAAATATTCTCTGCTCCATATATATATATATATATATATATATATATATATATATATATATATATATATATCCCTTCTGAGTGCTCAGATTTATAGGAATTTCCAGAAATACAAAGTACATGGGGTAATTGAAGCTGAATATATTGCTCATAAAATTTCATGTTTTCAATAACTAATATAAATTCTAAATAACATTTATACATGTAAGTAGTATTTCATATGTAAAATTTAAATAGTAAATCATATTTATTGCTGTAAGTAGTGTTTCATATGTAAAATGAAATTGATATTATAATATAGTTAGTTTTTATTTAAAACAAATAAAATATTTTTTATAATAAATTTAATATTAATTTTTTAAAATATAAATGATTTTTTTATATATGATCAAGTTGAATTTTTTATATATTTATAAAATCAATTAATATAATAATAATAATAATAATAATAATAATAATAATGGTGTAATCTAAATATTTAACATTTTAAACTTTTTTCGAACATATTTTTTGTCTTATTTTGTTCGGAGTTTCGTTAGAAATCTTTTAGGAATCTTACAAAAGATAAATTATGAGAATCCAACCAAAACCCACCCAAAACATAGAATAAATAACTATTAGCTTAACTCCAATGAGTCTACAACTATTATGTTAACTTCAACTCTAACCACTTAAGGCTTAGTCCAACAACATTTGGCATCTAGGAGTCTAGCTAATGTGCATTCATGTAATAGTCGAACTCCAGTTGGGCATCTAGCCAATTTACAATTTTCTTAGATTTTCTATATAGACAATCATTAGGCTTTCTAGTCTTTTTAAAGGAGGTGATGGCATCGTTCTTTAGGAGGTAACTCTATTGTCAAAAATTATAAAGAAAATTTTCATTACAACAATTGTTGTGAAAATTTAGATAAGACATTATTTGTACTTTTTAATTGTATAGTGAAGCGATCTTAAAAACCAATTCATTTTATTTATAAGTCTCATGTGGTTGTAAAAAGGGAAATTTTTATTCTTGTAAATATTGCTTCAAATATTTGTAAATCTGGGAATCTCCATTAATGATCTGTATTTTTTTTTAATCTACTTGAAGTTACATTATTACAATAGTTGTTTTTTATAACATCAATCTCAGATTCATCTTCGTCTTCATCAAAAGTTGGAACTCTCACCCATAGTAGGAGCAAAGACATCTGTAAATGATCTCATTGATTCGATTGTACTGATGAATTTAATATCAAGGTTATTGTTAAGGTTGTTAATATGTTAATTGTTGCAGATGCATTAAAGGAATGTTGTTGTGTATGTATTGATGCAGGTCTATTGGCTGTAGTTAGATTTAGCTATGAAAATATCTAATAGACATCAATAAACTAGCCATAACATTCAAAGCTACCCTACAACATTCCATAACAGCTGGCACAACATCATCCACCCTTGAGTGGGGTCAAGAATATGACCAACCCCATATGTGAAATGGGGATGAGGACATCCTGAAGTCTTGAGGACGAAGGATGACAGATAAAACAAGCTAGACGATGCAAATGAATATTAAGATTTGAAGTTAGAAGATGAAGATTGATCAAGTTCATTTATGAAGATGAAGATTAGTTTAGAAGATAAATATTTGAAGTCATTTCCAATTGGCCAAGTTCTTTTCAGTTGTTGAATATTATTCAACCTATAACACCCTGGTTTTGACCCCCTTTACATTTAAATGATTTAATATAAATAATCATGGTGTGGAGGTCAAGGAAAAATCCCCACCATCGATTTAGTGTTTATGTTTCGATGATTAAGATTTAGGTCGATGGTGTTTTTATGCTAGCTAAACATTATAAGTTTGGACATCATGTTAAATTTGTAATTTTAATTAAAATCCTACAGCCAGCTATGTCAATGCAACAAAATGAGATGGGGGCATGATTTTTCCTAAGGATAAGTGGTTGGGGGGGGGGGGCTTGGAAGAGTGGTAAGAAATTCAAAATGGGCAGAGCACCATTTCCAGGGAAAATAGTTTTTAAATTTTCTTGGGAAAGAAAAAAAAACAAAAAAAACACCTACCTTTCCCTCATGCAGTTGTGTTTCATCTTCCCCTCACAATTTGGAATATGTTGAACATTTTGGAAAGGGGATTCTGGCATTCACACAGCAAGCAAAACCGCTCTGAGTATAGATCCTTCACAAATGTTTTCCTATTCAGTGATTTTTTTTTCCTTTTTATGATTTTCCTGTCTGTTAGTCATTTCCTGAATGCAAATTCCCAGAATCTGATTTTTGTTTTTGAATTAAATGACGAGCAAACAATTTTGTTTAGGTAATTGTAGTAGTCGGTTTGGCTCAGGAAATGCACAACAATTCGTAATTATTGGGTATGTGTATTCCTTGGCTTCTGTTACGTTTTGTGAATCCCAGAACTGATATCGTTGTGTGTACATCCTCGTTTGACATATGAACTGATTTGGGGAATGGAAATGGAGTCTGGACTTGCTTGATAAACCTAATGTGTCTTCTCACAAACCAATCTAGAGGGTTGTTTTTCTTCTTTGCATACCTTGAATAGCACTGGAAGGGAAGGCATGGCCTGAGGGACTATGTAGTAGAGAAGGGGATGATTCCTTGTGTTGGGCATGTAAACGTTTAGAAGTCAGGCTAGATCTATTGTAGGTGTCCATAACTCTGGGATTGAGATTACTAGCTTAGCAATCATTTTTTCCACCTCCTTGGAAACCTGATAAACCCAAATGGAAGGATGGATTGGTTGGTAGCTTAATAAACCTATCTGTTGGCTCAAATGTGTCTCATGTGAATTTTGGCTAAGTGTAAACTACTACCTGTGTGAGTATGATAAACCCAACTGGAAGGATGGTTGGGCTGGTAGCCTGATAAACCCATCTGTTGACTTAGTTGTGTCTCATGTGAATTTTGGCTAAGTGTAAACCATTGTCTGTGTAAGCCTGATAAACCCAACTCGAAAGATGGCTTGGCTTGGCTCGTAGCTGGATAAACCCATCTGTTGGCTTGGTTGTGGCTTGGATAAACTTTGGTTATATGTAAGTCAATGCCTATGTAAGCCTGATAAACCCAACTGTGTTGGATTAGCTAAGTTTTATTGTATCCTTGTCTATGGGGAAGTTTGATAATGTTCCTTATTCCTTGGGGAAATCATGCCCAGCTTGGGGGTGGTAAGGCTACTGAGAGATTGATGAGAACATTGGCCTATGGTTGGGTGGAATGTTGCAGTGACATAGCTGGTTGCGGGACAAGCTTCTGATAAAGATAAATATTTCTTTTGTTTCAATCCCTGCAACTGTACTTGTTTGTAAATTAATATAAAATGATGAATGCTTAAATGGAATGTGTTGTGTTTCAGCAGTATATTTCATTAATGATGCATCAAGGTATGTAATTACTTCAATGAATTTTCTAAGTTGTTATGAAGTTAGATCGGTTTGATTGGTGATGGCCTGGATGTCGAAAATCAGTTTAATACTTGGAAATTTTCATTTGCAGATCGAAATTCCATAGATTTAACCTTTCTGCAACTTGCGGGATGCAAGATGCAGGATGCGGAAAAGTTATTTGTAAATTTCGATCTCCGCAACTTGTGAGATGTGAAATGCTGAAAAGTTGTTTTGCAAAATCGACTTTCTGTAATTTCCTTTCCGCAACTTGCGAGATGCGGGATGCAGGATTCAAGATGCAAAAATAATTTATGGTAAATTTTGATTTCCACAACTTTGATCTTTGCAACGGTTGTTCCGCATGCGAGATGCGGGATGCGGGATGCGACATGCGAGATGCAGGGTGTGAGAGTGAAAATTTGATATGTTTTCCATTCCGCAAGTGAAGCTCTCCGCACCGTTGATTTTCTGTGGGATGATTCTCCACTATTCGATCTTTCTACAATTTAGGGAAGATAAAGAGTTATACACGGTCTGGATCATAATGTTAGAAGGAGAAATTCTTGCTTGTGTAGATCTTTAAAGAAAAAAAAAGAACCCGAAATCATCATATGAATGCAAAATCAGAGATGGGTAACTCAGGTAGAAGAGCTGGGTCACATTCTCTCCTCCGGGGCAGGGGAGGGGATGTGACACATCCTCTTGCTCAATATGAATTGAATGTTTTGATAACTGCCCTTCTTTCCATGTCAAGCAACTTCATATCCATAATTAATAAATGGAAATGTTGCTCACCCTTTTCGGAGGGAAAATAATCCAAATATTTAACCATGAAGAGCACTGTAATGCCAATTAAGTAAACGTTTCAAACTTCAAAGAATTTTTAGAATCCAGAGAGCTAGAAGTAAAATAATGCATGTATTGGATAGGTTATGTGATAGAGGATCCATGGATCCGATAGCCGATATAAGAGAATATCCAACACATATAATGTTTGCTTAATCCAAACGCCTGAATGCACCAATGTCATTGTAATCAAGATATATGTATTGATCACTGTGATCGATCTTAAGCATCCATATGAGGGCTCAAATACAGAGACCGACTGGTAGAAGTGTGACCAACACTCATAGACTATTTTCCCTGTGCCATCTGGTGAATCTCTTATTGCAGAAATATCCGAATTTCTTTTGCATAAATATCTGAGTGATTCACTTAAACCAATCAATTATTCTGTATATAACCCCAAAACAAAACCAAAATAATTCATTATTCTTCATTCGATTGATTTCATTGATTACAACGTCCATTTAGCCGAGAAAGTCTTCTAGAGCTCAGTGAATGGAAGTGACAATATTGGAAACGATAGTATTTAATGATTCATCATCTCAAGCATTGGATCAATGTGTATTTATGTCACACTACAAGGTGATAGACGTTAATAGGAATAGGAATGAATGGTCATAAACTAAAACTAAACCAGTGATAAGCATTCAAAACCAATGTTGCTGGCTCTAGATGTGTATGATGAAGCTTATCCAACCGTCAATTCAATGTTGTTTAACTTTCTACGGCTCGTGAGGCTCATTAGTAGCGTTAAAAGAATAGTTGTTGTGAACGTATGATTGGTCTTTACTCTCTATTTTAAAATATCATGTAAAAGTTGATTGATAACAATTTTGTTTATAAAAATTTATCTGTAAGATTTTGATACATTTTTAAAATCCAAAATTTTGTTTTTAGTAAAACAAAACATACCTAAGCAAACTTCTAAATTTATTATTTATTTACTTTTTTGTTTATGTAGTAGTGACATGATTTCAATATATAGGAATCATTATCATTCTTGATAATGCTTATAGATCGATGTTTTGCATAAACTAAGTATCTTAATGACATCATAGCCTAGGAACTACTAGTCTAGATAGAACATGATAATTATTTACAAGATTAGCTGGAGTGCACTACAAATATTCCAACCAGGTGAATCTATAATCATTGTATATGAATATGTAAGCCTAAAGGTGTATATTTTAGAATCTTGGGGTGGAATACCATCTATGTTTTTTTATCTATGGTGAAGAATGATACAAGTGTATTGTCCATATTGATTCTATGGGCGTCAAAATTAATAAAAAATAAAAAATAGCTCATGTGATAACTAAAATTAAAGGCATGGTAATGTGTGGTCTGTGTGACACTCTAACTCCATCTAGCAGCTTGAAGTTGAACTAATTTGCACAAGGTTCAATCAAACTGCATTTTACAACTGGGAGTTGAAGTAATGTGCAGTTCATATGATAGACCAACTCTTAATAAACTCCTCTAAACTCCTAATAAATTCCTCTGAACTCATGTGATAGGTGTACTTAGTGGAATGGTAATGTGCAAATCATGTGACAGTGGAACTTCATCTGGCACTTGGGAGTTGAGTTAATGTGCATAAGACTTACTCAAACTCCATGTGGAAGCTAAGAGTTGAGATAACTAGGAGTTGAGTTAATGTGCATAAGACTTACTCGAACTCCATGTGGAAACTAAAAGTCGAGATAAATGGGATTTGTTATATTAACTGCAATGATGATAGAACTATGAGATTAACTTCAACTATAAGCTTAACAAACACAATTTAAGTGGTTTCTATATTAGATTAACTCTTAGATACATTTAATTGATACATTCTTTAGGAAAAAAACATCCATCTTAGAACACTGGTACTTCAGTATAAGGGAGCTATAGGGAAGTTTTTCTCCATCAATTTTTTGCATGTTTATAGGAATTTTTTGTCTGTAAAGTTGTCACTTGGGATATTATCTCTTTAGTTGTTTATTTGATTTACAATATACAAGAATAAATTTACTTCTATTGAAAAAAGTAAGTGTAATTAATTTTAAACTAGCAATTTCCCCAAAAAGGTACAATAATACGCCGATAGGTTGTTGTTGGAGGGTGAAATCATTAAAAAGGGGAAAGACCTAAAAAGAGGGCATGGACAAATTTTTTCCAATGTTATAGAGCATTGTACCCTAAGTACTATCACATATCAACTACATTTTTTTGTTTATACTTAATTTTATATATGTATATGAATAAATAATTATTAATATTGATGTCTTGTCATAGATTTTAGTGTATGTTTTGGTTAAGGATTTTTGGATTCTTATTCATGTAATCGTACTCTTAGCAATACAAGATGGAACCATCCTACCTTTTGCACAACATTCCAGAATAAGAATACAATTTGGAATAGTCGTGTCATTTGTACAACATCAGATTTAATACTAGAACCTTATGTGTCCTTATGTGCTTGAGATATAATTTGTATACATATACATATGACCTTGGATGGTTGTAGTTTTTTCTTAGCATTGTTGGAACAAATTATGGCTAGCAAAGAGAAATAAAAAATATTTAAAATGCAATGGAATCAATTGCCACGAGCTTGACAAAATTGCAAGATCATGAGGTTACTATACTCCAATATGACTTTTCATAATAATTCCTACTCGTGAACAAAATTTTATTAACAAAATATTTAAGGTTTAATAATGTTGAAGTATTTTATATCTTGTCTATTATAAATGAGATGTGATTTTCCATGCACTAATCTCACAACTATTCCATAATTTTTATTTAACAGACAATCAACAATTAAAACAATCTTCTATACCTTTACATAACTACCTAACATAAGCGTAGATATTGGCTTTGTGTAAGGAATAATTAACGTTTATCCCAATATGTCAAACAAATCAATATGTCAGACACATTTCAATCCCGTCACCTAGCATTGCAATAAGCCAATCGCGAGCATTCCACCCACCAACAATCCATCACTCAACTTTTGAAACCTCGTTGCACGTATCCCACACGGATCATTCTTGCTCATTGCATGTAGCCCACCCTGAGCATTGTTTACTGTTCTTTGAGCAGTTCAAGGTTAGGTGGGTATATTTGGATCCATGGTCAGTTAATGCTGGTAGATGAGGGTAGATCCCCTCTATTTGACCTCCAATAACTAGCGCAACCACTTAACTTGTGGCTGATAAATGTTGGTAAACTATAATTAATTGTCTTTACATTATGTATATTGTGATTGCAGAATTTAAAAATGGATTCAATCTATTCATAAAATTATGTAAATCTTTCTAAAATATCTAGATTTCAAACTTAATTTCTAAAAAAAATTAAAATCAGAATACTCTACTTTAAATGGATTGTACAAATCAAGGCTTCATATGTCAGAGCTCCAACGAAAGAACCTTACCTTTTTCGGTGAGAGTATGTTGATCATAACACTAACTCAATTATGAAATTACCACAACCACGATTGAAACTCCCCATATTTGTATGTTTCCACTATCATATTCCACAGAAACTCCCACCAACAAAATTTCCTTTCAGATCAATGACTTCAAGGACCTCATCTCCAACATTGTGTTTTTTTTTTAATTCTAAATATTCTATGGGAAATAGGGAGGGGTACACACTGCCCTCTCTTTAACATAGTGGATCTTTTAAAAATGATTTTCTTCTCCAGACGGTATGCATCCATGGCAATCCTCATTTTCATGTTAGTGTGAAAGATCGCCTTCATGTATTATTTTGAAGAAAACCAATCAAATCATAAAAATTATGTCAGATAAAGCATATCAGTAAAAGGTTTGAAGAGTACCAAAAATGGCTACTGCTACAACCTTTTTTTTTTAATGTATATGCAACTGCAACAACCCTCTTTTCTATGCGACCCTAGCTAAAGCCGCATTGGTCTCCTTTATATGTGACTCCAAAAGTTTGAAGGATAGGTGAAATCAATTTTGCTCTAAGTATGCAGCTCGACGGGCCTTCTTTCTCTACAAGGTCCCATAATTTCGCTTTTAGATTTGTCATGTATTTTACTTGGAGACTACTCTAACTATTTGTGGGGAGGATGGATATCTATCTTACTAGTAAGAGGTTTGAAAAAAACAAAAAATCATGACCGCATGAAGCCTCTTTCTATGAATATGCAAACACAACAACCCTATGTGATTTCACCACTTTATATTTGAATATTAAGGGAAAAAATCATTTCAAATGACTATAGATTTAGATAGTTCCAACAAGCCAAAATATCCTTCTCATCTAGATTTCAGATTTCAATGCTGAATTTTTCATTCTAGATGCTTAAATAGAAATTGCAAAACAAATTGTAAATGCTTAAATAGAAATCCCAAAACAAATTATAGATTCTTAAATGGAAATTTCCACCAACTCTTCTCAATTTGAGAGTTGAATGTATAATATAAATGTCTTCTCCTTATCAATCAAATGAGTTGAGTGAAGCTTGGGTCATTATTTTTACCCTTTGGTCTCTATTATTGGCCCAGTGGAAGTCTCTATTGATCCTCACTACTTTATCTATAGGTATTAAGGGAAAAAAAAAATTGAAAGAATTTTAGATTCAGATAATTGCAACAAGAAAAAAAAATCTCTTGTTTAGATTCCAAAATAATTTTCCATTTTAAATAAAATTCATAAATCATCTCAAATAAACATTAAAGAAACCCAGATGTGGGTGACATGCAAGCCATCCATAAGGGACACCTGGCGCATAGACCCCATGGTGACGACACGAGGAATGAGGTGAACGATGGTGTGGTTGAATTGAATGAGGAGTAAGGTGACATGATTTTCAACCCTGCAAGCATTCAGTCAGTCATTTATAGTGTGGGTAATAGCACTGTGGAATTAAACCTTGTACGTGCTAACACATACCTCCATGATGGCAGCACTTTGCACTATGAGACCTACTAGCCTCCGCTCTATGGGAATTAAACTGGTGTAGATATATGCTAAAAAAATCATGAAGCTTAACCATGGAGAGGCACATGATTTAACATGGAAGTTTGTTTTGCATCCAATAGATGACCTAGATTATCTCTAAACCTATTGAAAACAAACACATAAAATGTAAAACTTCAGAGAAATACTGTCAATGATTACAAAGAAAAAACAAGGTGTGATGGCATGTCAAGATGTATAGTTTTATACATAGGATTATGTCTTCCACATGAAAACAACTACCATTCTTGGACAATATTTTAGTAGCTAATACCTATGGAACAAAATCTCAAACGAAAAATCTCAAATTATACTCCAAGACATGAAGGTGATGTCCGGGGGCAGACCACAAAGCATTTTAGATTACATATAAGTATGTGGAAACCACTTCTAAGTGTTTCTCATTAGTCCGGGAAATGAATATATCCCACCACTGAAATAAGAAACCTACTTGAGCGTTCATAGCTGAAAAGTATACACAATCGACTCCCAAAATCAACACATAGTTGAAGACAAAGATGAAAACAATATATGGGTTTGCGCATTGTACAAAGCTTTATGTGTTGTACATGCTGATGGGTGCTATGGGTTAGAATATCTGGCAAGAATGGAAACATTGGAATCTTTGGAGGAATTTCGCTCAGCTCATTGTGTGAATCTAAAGAGGATACAGGGTTTAGAACATTGTACAAAGCTTCAGGTGTGGTATGTTGATGGGTGCTCTATGTTGGAAGAGATATCAAGTATGGAAACATCGGAATATTTGGAGTACTTTCACTTACCTCATAGTGATATCATAGTACTCTCAACATAGTTATAATTTGTCATCTGTCCTGTCCATCAACATTAAGCCAATGCTTGGAATTAAAAAAACCCACAGTCCATTCAAAATCCATATTTTTCATTCACCTTATAATTATTAATTTTGTGTTTGTCAATCTGCATTTAACATAGAAGGAAACATAGAAGGCATTGTGAGTGCATTTAATCTAAATAAACACTATGTTTGATATACATGGACATATCTAAGATTGATATACACCTCATGATTCATAATTTTGTTGTGGAATGATGCTTTTAAAATAGCTAATACGTTAGATGCATTAAATATGCAATATGCAATATGCAAAAAACTCAAACATCTAAATACCAACATATACCTTGTAGTCAGTGTTATCTATTGAAGGTTTCCTTCCAAACCCTTACCTCTTGAGATAGAATCATAAATCCCAAGGGAATTTTCTAATAGTCAAAGAAGTCCAATAATGGACAATCTAGAAATCTTAATTAACAACCTTAAACTTAACTTTAACAAGCATATCAAACACAATTTTTTATGGATTGTGAAAGAGAAAAATATAAGAATGATGGAATCCATCAACTTTTGTGCATAACACATTTAATATAACCATTGTGAGGGATACATTTTATACAACCAGTGTAGTAAGTGCATTGAATATGATGAAATACACCTTGGGATTGTCATCTTAAATTCACACAAATAATTTAGTTATAGATATGTGACTTCTAGGTATATGTTAAGCTAAGTCAGATAGGTCTATGCTAGTTGAGTGATAGCTGGCTAAAGAGGAAATCAAGGAAAGACATGGTTCTCTATAGACTTAGTAGGCATAGAGATAATCAACACTGTAATGTCACCATATAGACACAGATCTATGAAACTATGTACACGAATATAGGCATTGACAGATCCATGCCTTGTTTGTGTTTAGGTGAAATGTTTCTGCTCACCAAAGAGTATTATTTTTATTTCAAAATCGAAGAATATATTTCATTTAAGCAATATCTTGTTTAAAATATAAAATACCCTCAAAACCCATAGGGTCAAATTGTTATAATAATCAAATTAACACAAAAGCATCATACGTTTGAGTGCAATTTGGAATCCTTAATAATAAACTTGAATAATATAATTCAAATGGATAGCTTTATGCTATTCATAACTGATGAGGAGCGACCGTAAGAAGAAATTTCTACAATAAACAATGTGCTTGAGTTGTGGGAAAAGTTACATAAGCATACAATTCCTTTTTATATATGTGTAACAATAAATATGTTTGAGAATGGGTTTAAATGTTGAAAAACAACCAAAGTAGAAAGGTTCAAAACCATTATATTATCTTAAGGAATATGTAGCTCTTGAGAACTTATGCACAATCTGTCAACCATAAGAACAAATATATATATTAGTAAAAAAGAAGTGTAGTGAAAATTCCAAACCCTAGATTGAAATGGGTTAAAGCAAACTGGTGAGTATAAAATCATCTCATGTGAGGAAGATAATTAGCCTTCAAACCCTATGGGTTAAGGTGAACTGGTGAGTATAAACATGGCTTATTAAATATTTATTAATATCATGCATGATGAAGATGATTAGCCTTTAAAATCTAACCAAGAGAAATAGCGATAAAAGAAAAAAAGATTAGTCACTATATTACATGGTTAATTTCTCTAGTGATGAAGCTACCCACCTCCATTTCAATCATACATACTTCCAAACTATAACAACAAGATCAAGAGGTTTAGTCACGGGATATTAAATCTATACAATTGAAAAGACTCAAAATGTAATAAAAGAAAGTAAATAAGGGGATGAGAAACATACCTCTGTCATCCAAAATGATTTTACTCCAAGTTATCAAGCAAGAACTTTAAAATCCCTCTCGCAAATTAGCTTGATCTAGTAAATAATCTTATCGAACATATATGTAGCTGAAAGTGCAAAACACAACACTGAAACTCTAATCTTCAAGGGAGTTAGAAGACATGGATGAAGTAAATTGTGTACCATGAATAATGAAAATTTTTCTCATATTCGCTACCGTTTGATATTCACCAGTCCCTTTTATTGGATGATAAACTCTATACATAACCGCGTTTGATTTTGTTGGCTTCTTTTGCTCGATGGCCATGCCCTCAATCGAAACCTTCTCGATGTACCCAGTGCAAATGAACTTCAAGGGCAATGAGAAACCATGTCACAATTATCTTCGAAATGAACAATGCCTTCTAACAGATCTCCTTTGGACCATTGAACAAGGAGAAGAAAATGTTGGGTACAACAAAAACCAACGAACATTGCAATTAGCACGAGGAGGACACAAGGAAAAAACTCATTGGTGAGAAGGACGATAAAGAATAAACAATGTTTTCAAAACCCATCGAGCAGAAAAAATGCCTATCCACGCAATTACACGTGTTTTTAAAAGTAAATAAAAATATATAATTTTTTTTATAACATCATATTTAAGATTAAATACAATTACACATATATTTAAAAGTAAAATAAAAATATATAAAATTTTATTTGGGTAAGCAAAATAATTTTTCATATAAATATATAATAGAGAAAGATGTGACAGTAAAAAATATTGTGGAAATAAAGATAGAGCATCACTAAATATGTTGAAATAAAATGTAGAAGTGACATATTTATGAAAGGTTTTGTTTAATATTTGGAAAAATTATGGTGATTATTTGTAACATGAAATTGGGAGATAGAATTTGGAGAGGAATTCTTAGTATCTAACATATATGTAACATTAATACTAATGATTGATGTCCACTAAAAAATATTGATATTAAAAAATATTATTGATGAAAAGTTTTTATTTTAATATAAGACATCATCTATATGTTATAATTTAAATATCTTTTTTTGAAAATGTAATTGAATTTTTCTTTTAAATTGTACTCCAAATAAACAGGCCTCACTTAAATTTTTGTTATTTCAACGACTTAATTACTAAAAACATTACATTTTAATGGTACAATTTAAATATTTACATTAAAGTGACAACCACTAGACCTTTACTGAATTTAATAAGTCAATTGAGCCAAAAAGTGCAAAGCAATTGCTTCAAAAGGTGCAAAAGACATCAAAGGAAAATAATGTAGTAAAATAGATTTGATGAAAGTGAAAATAAAGATTCAAAAATATACATGTATTTCCTTAAAAATCTCAATTGGTTACCAACCAGTAGATCCATTTTAAAACTGAATCTATCAAGCATCAAGAATGATCCAATTTCTTGAGATGTGCATTTAAGATTAATTTATGTTGCTTTTTTTATGAGTCGACATGGTTTTTTTAATTACTATTCAATTAATTTTAATTTTTAACTTTATGGGCCTACACGAATTTTTTTAGATACCTTTATTTTTGGTAACATAAAGGAAGCTACCTTAGGTGACAAAATCTCCCCCATGTTGTAGAGCGCCTTGCTCCTCTAGGTGCAATCAATTTTATACATTAAAAAGAATATGTTTTTGAATTTCTAAATCAAACTTATTATACGCTTTTTTTCTATTTAGGCATTATTTTGCACCTTTAGGAGAAAAAAGTGGCTAAATAGTAGTTGATACCTTTCGCTTAGCTTTTAATAAAAAAATCTAAGTTCACTATTGATATGAATTAAATGTTCTAGTTGGAAATATTGTTTACTCTCTATTATATGAATTGCAAATTATTTTGAAATAAACAACCCACAAATCTTACTGCTATTGCTCAGTTTTACATGTAAAGACAATTCCATGGTGGAAGTTGATGTCGAAAACTCACTGATTAGTAGCATTCCTCACAGAATATTTCTCTCAAATAGATGCATACACACACATTAGCAACATTCCTCATAGAAACCCTCTCTCTTACTAGCAATATTCCTCACATTTTGTCTTATAATTAAAGAATCGACTCTCTTATTAGAAATTTTATGTACCTATCATCCCTACCCATTCTTCTTGTTTAAACAAAATTATGAATAATTACAAAGTAAAGAAGAGATAGTCATATTAACATGGATTGAAATCCTCAATAATGGATGTAGGAATTTGATGTTTCGTAAGCTTACAATTAAGAAAGCATCACAAACAACCAAATTCTAGCTTATTTGTTTGTGTCATGTCCTATGGACCATCTCAATTACCTTATTTTTACATAAAAGGATTCCTTTGACTACATCTCAAAACCTTTAAAATGCAAATCCTTTCAAGAATTCTCTACACAACCTCCTTTTTGTAACACTGCTCCAAAGAGATTCCTTGAAAAGAAATTAAAACATATTTAAAATCTTGTGAAGTCATGATAACACACCATTAGCCCTACATATTTTTCATAAGGTATATCGTCTCATAAGCATCTCTTTAGGAAGAAAAATCTAAGCATCCTCATAGAATCACAAATATCTCTTTGCAAATGCATGATTAACTACTTGCAAGTTTTATCTTATTTTTCTCCTTTTGTCAAAAGATGGAAAGAAACAAAAGGCTTACATATTTATGAAACCCAAAACTCATCTCTCATTAGGTGCATTTGAAACTTCCTTACCATTCAAAAAACTGAAAAGCATTTCCCCATCAACTACTACTTCAAATCTTGAAATTTCCCTAGGAAAACTAATCAAGCTTGTGCATTCCATAAGGATTCTATCTAAAATTCCTAATATAAACTTCTCAAGATGCACCAAAATTGAGAACATATTCCCATGCTCTCACTTTTTGGTGGGATTGAGAAAGACATTATTCCAGGTTCATAGGTCACATGTAACTCCACAGTATTAGGTAAGAATGGAAAAGATTGGGACACTATCAGAAATCAATGGAATATGAAAATATATCAGAAAACAACATATGGTGGCCCAATCATTTGCAAAATCAATCAAGGAGATTTCTTTGTGAAAAAAAATACTTTTATGAAGATACTCTATGCATGGTAGTTTGTTCAACATTTCCTCCTTCAATTGAGAAAGAACAACAATAGAAGCCTTATCAAGATCATCAACTTCTTCTTCCTTCTCCTCATATATATATAAAAGGCACTGGGCATGAAAATAAAGTATGCATCAAAAACACCACATAGCTTAGAACAACAGGTTTAAATTCTTTCAACAAAAGGGTTGGGTATTCCAAGTATCTTACCTGCTCCAAATAAGGTTGGAAAAGGAATTCCTCCAAGAAAATTCAAAAAAAGGAGCAAAAATGTTGTCTAATCACAAAATCCATGGAACCAAAATTAGTGTTTGTGCGAACTTTGACACACAATAAAATTAGCAAGAGACAAAATAACAGACAAGAAAGCATTATCTTTTCTTCAATGAGAATTGAAATAAATGATATGATCAGTGTTTTCTCCACAGAAGAAAACTTCCAAGATAATCATTAATTCAAATCAATAAAATCCAGAAATCTCTAGAAGCATATGGTATGTTCACTTCTATGTGAAATTCAATTGATATCTATGAAATTATATGTTACACAATGGAAAATTCCATCAGCAACACAACTTCAATTTCAAATTATACCTTCAGAAACAAGGCCCAGTCCTTTACGTGGGATAGATATTTTAAAATAGTTACTCCATAATTCCAGGAAGATGACACTAATTGAGTTACAAAATGCATTATTTCTTGAGATAATTCAAAATAACGAGGAGGAATCCTTCTAATAGTATAACCAAACTTGCAGAGTGAAATCTTGTTTTATGAACAAAAAATTTTGAATGATTTACAATTGTAGTTTTTTTTTACAGAAACGATTAGATTTACAATTGTAGTTACTAAGTGTCAGCTTTAAAGATTGCTCAAGAAAATGTTCAGTGAAGCACTAACATTGAAGAAGGTAGAATACTGTGGATGAACAAAATCACAATGAACAACAAGAGAAACTTGGCCATGGCAGACATTAAAGTAAACCATAGGTAAAATAGAAATAGAAAATGGAAATAAAATCCAACTTTATTGTGAATGTATAATTCTCTCCCATCCATAGGAGTATATTTGCAACTACATATACAACAAGGAGAAATCAAAACAAATCATTGATATTAGTAAACTATTCATCATGCAAACAATTTTAATCAAGAATTACCAACCTCTTTCGTTTCCAATCATTTTGTAAGCCTTGGATGGCTGATCAAAGTTCTGGCTCTTTATAATAGGTACTTCTACTCTCAATTGTGAATAGGATTATATTGTCAAAATAATCCCTTCATGTAGATTTCAAAGATAAATTTTAGTTTTCATAATGTAACAAACATAAAAGTTATTCATGGTCAACGAGTAAAAGTAAATAAACTTTAGTTTATTGGTGAGCATATAATGCCAACCTTAAGAGGTACCAAATGTGTGTAACCTAGAAGCTTCTGAGCTATTGAACAATTGAAATTTTGGGTACAACTAAGAAACATAATCCTCGATGGTGTCAACTGAGGAACTAGCATCCCATATGGAGCCATCTTTCTTAAAATCCATGCAACCATGTATGCAATTACCACTTTAATAGGAATGTGGATTTTCGGCCTAAAATTTTACATGTGGCACAACACAATATAATATTAAAGAAAAGATGCAATCAGAAATTGAAAAGAAAAGTATTAGAGCTCTAATGTGATCAGATGATCAAATGCAAATCCAATTTCAGCTATTCAAATCAATGTAAAGTCAATACTTTAGCACTATATGAGTCAACAAAACTTGAGTTAAGGCCTTTCCTCCTAAAAGTTCTTTTATTACATAGCGGTACATCTCAAATTTCAATAAGTGGAACAATTTATATATATGTGTGTAAGAAATTCCTGCATAGAAAAAAGTAGATGTGAGGTCTTTGCTTGAAAAGTGAAGCCACTAGCCTCCTAAGATCATTTAATAGAAGTGAACTAAAATTTGAAGGGAATCCTCAAGTGAAGCAAACAAGATTTTGTTGATGTTTTCTATTTGATTTCTACCATTGAAGATCTCTGAAGGTTAAAATGTCATGTCAACATAGGTAATGGCTTATAGTGATAACTTGTAATCCTTTAAATAAAAGATTATTAAATCACTCTTGGGAAATTAAATAGATGAAAGCGCAACTGTGAGATTTAATCCTATAGTTCATTGAATCAACAAATATTCATGCATTGGAAGCCTGTTTTGGGTTATGCTCCATCTTTTCATTTATTATCCATGGGATAGATCACTTTTGTTTTCAGCCATGAGATGTATCAAGAAACTATGTTGGTTAAGAATTGGTTTTGGAGGAATACTTATCTTGCTTTGAAGGTCCAAGATTCATTATTTGATCCTAAGAGGGATTTAGTAGCTAAAAAATATTTGTGAGATAAGATACCTTGGCTTCCCATAGCACTGTGGAACAAGGATCATGTAGGGTTCATACTATAGGAAGAGGATCACGCAAGGGGAAGAAAAAGGTGGATGGAAGTGCCACCAAAAAAGGAAAAAGGGAAGTTTTTAGGTGAACAAGGAGCTGAGTCTGAGAGCCAGTAGGATAGCCGTCAGGTGAACAAGGAGCTGAGATTGAGAGCCAGCAGGGAATCCATCAAGACTTCCAAGTCAACAGCGCTGCTGAGAAGCAATTGGGAAGCTGTAGGTAGGTGGGAGGTGTGCCCATAACAACTGCAAATTTAGGGTATTTGGTGTCACTAATTTTCTTCAAAGTGTAGTAATTGTACTAGCTGTTGCAAAAGGATACTCAAAAACTTCAACAACATGCAAGAAGAGAGGAGAACATA
Source organism: Pseudotsuga menziesii (assembly GCA_001517045.1). Lineage (NCBI taxonomy): Eukaryota > Viridiplantae > Streptophyta > Pinopsida > Pinales > Pinaceae > Pseudotsuga > Pseudotsuga menziesii. Next base: position 43,358 of record LPNX010614536.1, on the reverse strand, counting down.
AGCATGGCAGGTAGCACACAAGAAGAGAAGAGAGGATGAATACACATGTCGAAATTGAATTGGGTGGATAGATGACAAAATGAACAATGTTTTACAGATCACCCTCATATAGAAAAATGCCTATGGCGTAACAAGAATGATCAGTATTTCTTGTTATGTGAGATGCATGGTCACAATTCTCTAGATTTTGTGATTTGTAAGTAAAGTCTTGGTCAAATAATTGATGGAGCAGGATTTCTTACACCTTCGTCATCCAAGAAACCAAAGTTTAAACAATGAAAATACTTGAGAATTTTTTATTTGGTAGATGGACGATGAAATGGAACAGTACATTTTAAATCGAACCTCATATAGAAAAACGCATACGACTTAATTAGTGTTGTGTAGGTAAATTCATCCATTATAATACCTTTGTTTGCCATTTCATGACATAGGTTGTAAGTATACTTAAAACATCCTTCCTTGGGAAATCCATTAATAAATGCATTGTAAGTAACGATGTCTAGAACAATACTCTTTCCCACCATTTCATTAAGGAGCTTCACATCGACTTGTATATTACCTTGTTTGCAATGAGAATCAATTAATACTGTGTAAGTAATATTGTTTGGAACCCGACCCTAGTCTTGCATTTCTTTCAAGATAATTTGTGCATCCTTCATCTTGCCACATTTGTAATAGCCATAGATAAGAGTAGTATATTTCACAACATTGGGAGACAAACCCTTTTTCAACATTTCATTATAGAAATTGGTTTCTTCCTCCATATGGCCTATGATGCATAGACCATGAACAAGGGTAGAATATGTTGCAACATTTGCAGTGACCCCATTTTCCACCATTTCATCCTTAATCCTTAAAGTCTCCTCCATATTTCCATCATTGCAATTCCTATCAATCAATGTGTTGTGCGAAAACCCATTTGGTACCATACCATTTCCAATCATCTCCTTAAAGAGCAGATGATTGATTACGCAGAGGTCTTATCCATCTTTGTCTTTTGAAAAATGATTAAAATCTTAGTTCCCAATTAGCAAAAATAATATTTTTTTTTCCATTTATGATCATAGTTTTGTCACGACAAATTTACATAAACATTTATGCCTATTTTATAGTAATATGAGAAACAGGTCTTGACAACACTATCTTAATCTTGCATTGCACTCACTACAAAGGGCTTTGTATTTGGTAGATTAGAACTTAATTTTACATATAGACCAACTAATCAATATGAAAATATGATATAAAAATTTTATTAATATTTTTTAATGACAAATTAAATCAAAATTAGATATATTATAGAATAAAGTACTCACAATATAATAGTAACCAACCTTTTTTTCACCATGAAAATACGTATTTTCTTGCTATTCAATTGGATTAAAAGAAAATGGGTAATTACATCGATTCATCACCTATCTCCAAGTCATGCTACCAACAAGCTACTTATACAAAAATTACACAAAATACTTTCCCCCCAAGGAGATCTCGTGGATAAACATAACGCAAAAATACTAACACTAATTACCAAGAGAATTCACAAAATCCCGAAGACTTCAAAAGAGGTGGTGTACACCCTCAAAGGAGAGGGTGCCCTAAGTAAATTCCTCAAAAATAAGATAACCCTCTTTGCATTGCAGCACCAATTTAGAGACAGTATCATCTGCAAAATTGAACTCTCTATGAATATGTTTAATGAGAAAGGAGTCAAATTTGTGGAGTGAGATCCAAAGTGCGTTAGCACCATTGTTCAAGAATGACCACTCCCAGGGTTTATTTACCTTTGAACCGGTTTATAATGATAACGAAGTCCCCAATGTGCAACTGAAAAATCCCATTTAACCAAGCGAAATACAGTAAGCACCATAAAACCATAAGCTCTACTTTGGTATTGATTATTGACCCACAACCAAGATTTAATAAGAAAATGTGTTCATCATTGAGCTTTATAAGTATACCACAACCTCCAATACCATTTTGTATTGCACCATTAAAATAACCAATAGCCATTACATAAGAGAGTAAAGGTTCATTAGGGATTTTCTGTTTAGGCACGACACTAGTATTACCAAACTCATGAAACATCCCATTCCACTTAGAGATACAAAACTTAACTTTTGGTTGAGTCTCCTAAAAGATCACTTGGTTTCACATAAGACAAAACTGCCAACAAATGAAAAAAAGGGAGAAGTTTGAACTATGGATTTTCCCTGAACTAGTCCTCAAAACCATCCAAGCTCCAAGATTCCTAGGCCACTTCAATTTGAAGAAGCAAGAAAGTGACCAACCAAACATCGTTACTAAATTAACAGAATAAAAAAATGATGGACAATCTCCAAGGCTTTACCACAGAGTTAGAAACACCCAGGCCCAACCCACTCCCTTTTCTATAGATTATCCTAGGATAAGATGTGTTTTTTAAGGACAAGCGAAAAGAAACACTTTAATTTAACGTGAATATTCCATTTCCAAATACACGTATACCACCATCATTGGACATAGTTAGAATGAAAATATGACAGATACCGGTAGGCCTCCTCTACAGTGAGCGACCTCGAAGATATGTTCCCATAAAGAACAATGGAATCCGCTAAAGGTCTAAGTCTGATGCCGAGAGAAGTATGAAGGGAGATATATGAATCCCATTCCACTGCTTGGGGTTCTAACAAGCCCAGATATTGATCCTGCAACATTCAACCAATATGGATCTGATAAGAGTGACACACCTAAGTGGGTAGTCTGGTTGAGTGTATAAATATCTCGATGGTGCAGAGCCTCCCGCAAACACAAATTGAGAATGTACTTATAAGTACAACCAACAATGGGGTTGATACCAACAAATACGCAAGATACATCGCCTCCCTCCACCCCAACTTTTGTGTAGTCCGGAACAAAAATCTTCATAAAATATTTGTAGAAAAATAAAGAAAACATAACCAAATTTATTATATAAAATGAATTCATAAAGTTCGGGTGGAAGGAGGTGATAAAATGAATTCACGAATTTAATAAGAAAATATTTATTTATTTATTTGTTATGAAATAAAAGTAAACAAATCTATTCTCTTATTCACAAAGTGCTCATGAAAAGTGTACAAATGATTTCTAAGTAAATAAATTTTTTTTATTAATAAAAAAATTATAAATTATAATCATAAAATTTTTAATTAGATTAAATCCTATAGTTAAAATATAGTATAAAAGAGTCAAATAATTCAACTAATAACAACATTGATTATGAATTATACAATAAATATTCTTTAAAACGAAAATGATTCATATGAAACTTAAACTAAATATTTTATAAAATGTTGACTAATTTGTTTTAAACAAAAATTTCCAAAAATGGACACCTTTCCCTTTGCTTATTCATAAGTAACTAGGTTTCAATTATATAGTATAAAAACAAATTGATAAGCAACGGGAGAGAATGAATTAAACAATAAATATTCTTTAAAATGGAAATGATTCATATGAAACTTAGACTAAATATTTTATAAAATGTTGACAAATTTGTTTTAAACAAAAATTTCCAAAAACAGACACATTTCCCTTTGCTTATTCATAAGTAACGTGGTTTCAATTATATAGTATAAAAACAAATTGATAAGCAATAGGAGAGAATGAGTTATAGCTCTGAAATTTACAAAAGATCACTAAGTATGTTCCATAATAATTCTTTAACAGATTACTTGAGCCAGATTTTTTTGCCACAAATAACAGTTGTGTTATTTCTCCTCCTCTCTATTTTCCTCTCTCACACCTTATTATATGAGAGTGTATTCTTAATTGTGTTATTAGTTTTTTTTGAAAGATAATTGTGATGTTTAATTACAGATATCCTTGTACATTGATTTAGGCTACTGGGTTGATGTTCTTTATGGAATATTAGTATTGTTATTTTTATCCATTTTTATTTTCTATTATAATATGTTTATAAGTAGACTTTCAACTCCTTTTTAGCTATGGGTGAGCTTTCTTATATTGGAATTTAAATTTGTTTCATCTTAAGACCTCTTGGTCTTGGTCGATCTTCCTGTGTATTCTTTTGCTTTCCATGTTCACCATTTTTGGCATATGTAATATTAACTTCATTATTCTAAATGTACTATTTACCTCTAAAAATATTATGTATGAAGTTCAAATTATTTTTATTTAAATAATCTCAAATGTAATGGCTGTCTTTATTTGAAAAAGGTAATTACTTATTTTTTCACTCTTTCTATTTGAATCATCCTATTTATTTTGGTTATGTTTGACCCATAAATCAGCATCAACTTTATCAATGTTAAGAAGAGGGAATCCCAATTCCATGTCTCTGGTTTCCTGCACTTGTATGGTAATAGTGAAGTCAGCTTTCATCCACCTTGTAGTCTCTTCCTTGTGGGGATTCAACATTTTATTGAACTCCAAAATGTAGGTGCATGTATTTATATTGAGAGATGATTTCCACGGATATATATTTGACTATAATTTGGTTGGTTCCACATACACTGTATTCTTTGTGTTCACTTCCATATCCACTTTAATAAAAAAAAGTTTCAAAAGTTGATAGATGTCTTGGATTTAGTATTACATCATCCACATATTGTAGGAGTTTTTTTTTTAATTCATGTTATGTTTACTATTTTCTCATTACTCTAATATTGCACTTTATCTATGTAAAGTGTAAATAATGCGGGTGAGAGGGGAAGATTTACTTCTACATCATTGGTAAAACTCTTAGTCTTTGAGTTTTGTTTTTGCATTGATGTGTTTACTAGAGCTCTCCACTACATCAAAGTCTTCATTTCAAGAATTTTTCATAGTTTTTCCGATTACATTTTCATGATTTCGTTAATTGCCTTGGCAAATATTTGGTTTAGTCAGTAAAATTTGTTTCAATTATTTTGAAAACCCCTCCAATGTTGCTATGTGCTAGATAAAGAAAATTGACTGAACTCAGGTGGTCCACTTGAAACCTATCTATGCCATTACATCTCCAACTGCAATTAGATTTCCTTCCTCCATGTTTTTGGCTGCATATAAATCCATAAAGGTAATGAAGATTCTTTCCTCCACAGCGTGCAACAACCATTATCTTTATTTTCCCATCCTCATTGATCGATTTAAACACCATTTTCTGCGCATCCAATTAATTGTTAATGACATTTTGATAGGTACTGGAGAATTAAAAAAAAATCTCAATGTCCAAGGCAGAGCAAATTCGCCTACCAAACCTTGAACAACGTTTTCTATGTATTCCAAAATGGTTGAGATGAACGCTTGATGGGTTCCGAGGGAAATAAATATTTGCAGGAAAGTATAGTCAGTTTGTGGTAGAAAACACTCACTTCTGTGAAGATTCTACATTATGTAGAAACGCCAAGGGAAAGAGATATGAAGCTTTCTGATAAAGGGTAGTATAATAATCAGGAATTTGTACATGAATAGATCAGATAAATCTCGACTAGATTTCACATGAAGAAAATGAAAAAAGCTGCACTCTACATCGAAATAATTTATATAAAACTACTCCATATTATGCAATATACCTTGTGACAAATTTAGTTGTTGGAACTTAATTTGGAAAACAATTTTTTCTTATAAAATTATATTCCATTTTCTTAGCCAGATCCAAAGAATTGCACGAGTCAAATTTGCATTATTCTACTGCGCAAACTATTCACTCGAAATCCCAATTGGAGAACTTCTATGGGATGATGGAGGAGAATAGGGACATCTGCAACTTGGAGATAGAGGGCAGACTAAAGACTCTTTCATTGAATCATCAACGTTGCATTCAATGACGAACACTCTTTCAAGATAGCAAACCACGAACTTACTGTAGTAGCGGTTGATGATTTCTATACTAAGCCATACAAAATGGATGTAATCTCTATCGCTCCAAGTCAGACTGCTGATATTCTTCTCACCATCATCACCGCCAACCAGCCTGTGGGAAAGTACTATATGGCCGCCTGAGCATACAGCACTCGGACAGCCAGAAATTCTGATAACACAACTACTACTACCATTTTACACTGAATGTACGCCCCGTGAATGCAAAAAAAAAAACAGACTCCAGTGAACAACCAATGGGTAAGCACAAAAACCAATGAATAATGCATAAAGTAAAGGAAAACATGTAGCTAAATTTCATTAATCTGAAGGGAGAGGAAATGAATAGTGTTTTAAAAACAACCTTCAGAGAAAAACACGGCAATAAATAGCATCATATCCATAAGCATTGTAAACGATGAGTAGTATTAGTATTAATATTTTATGTGTGGTAATTAGCAACACTATATTATCATTCACAACCATATATACAAATGCAGATGTTCCCAATGGTTTGGTGAACATGTCAGCTAATTGCTCCTTAGAGCCACAAAACAGTAAAGGAATTTGTCCATCATTGACTAACTCATGAATGAAATGATAGCAAGTGTCAATGTGTTTGCTTCTTCTATAAAATACATTATGTTTAGACAATTGTACTGCAGAGCTATTATCACAAAAAATAGAAGTGGGACCTTTTGCAGTGTGTCCCATATCCTTTAATAGTATTCTTATCCAAACTGCATGGCAAGCTGCTATGGTGGCTGCTACATATTCTGCTTCTGCAGAAGACATGCTCACAATGGGTTGTTTCTGAGATTCCTAAGAGATCATATTTGTACCCAAATGGAAAGCATAACCAGATGTGCTTTTTCTATCATTAATACTACCTGCAAAGTCACTATCAGTGTGCCCTGTAAGAGTACCTTCTGGTGTGTGAGTGTACCATAGGCCATATCCAAGTGTTCCTACAACATATCTCAGTATTCTTTTTCCAACTTTCCAGTGAGAGTCTTTAGGATACTCCATAAATATGGAAATAAGACTGACATCATACATCAGGTCTAGTTCCAGTCAAGTACATTAAACTTCCTACCATTTGTTTATAGAGTGTATTGTTTACTGTTGGTTCATCATCATTCTTGGTTAACTTGGTGCAAAGAGCTATAGGGGTTTCTGCTGGTTTACATTTATCCATTCTAAATCTCTGCAAAATATTAGTACCGTACTTATGCTGGCAGATAAAAATACCTTTATCAGTTTGAGTAACTTCCAGGCCAAGGAAGTACTTCATCAGTCCTAGATCAGTCATTTCAAATTCTTTTTTCATGACTATCCTGAAATATTCAAGCATCAAATTACCAGTGTAAATTATGTCGTCGACCTAAGGACATACCATCAATATTTTACCTTTCTTTGTTTTGACATACAGAGTGGGCTCATTGTTGCTTCTACAGAAACCATTGTTGATGAGGTAGGATTCAATCTTACTATACCAAACTCGTGGAACTTGTTTGACACCATACAAGGCCTTTTTCAGCTTATACACTTTGTCTTCATGACCTTTGATAGTATAACCAGGTGGCTGGTCAACATAAAATTCTTCGTTAAGAATTCCATTAAGAAAGGAAGATTTCACATCCATTCGATACATAGGCCATTGATTTTGTGTTGCAATGGCAAGTACATCTCTGATGGTATCCATCCTTGCTATAGGAGCAAAGGTTTCATCATAATCTACACCATACTTCTGTGCATAACCTTTGGCAACCACCCTTTCCTTGTGATTTTCAAGTTCTCCTTTTTCATTCATTTTGGTCTTATAGACCCATTTGACTCCAATACTAGTTTTGTCTAGAGGGATATCAACAAGATCTCAAGTTTGAATTTTCTCTATTGCATCAATCTCTTCATTCATGGATTTTACCCATTGTGCATCCTTCACTGCTTCATTAAAATATGTGGGCTGACAGGAGAAGAGAGCATATTGAAGTTGCTCATTAAGAATTTGAGTCTGTTCATATAACTCTCTCAAGATTTTGGTTTTTCGGTTTTGTGGTGGACCACCTGCTGCTTCTTCTTGCCGTTGTACTTCCAATATTGGAAGTTTGATAGGTAGATCTGGCTGATGTGAGCATTCTTCATGTTGTATGTCTGAAGGATCACTCTCAATGAACTTTACATCTCTTCTCACCATAAGCTTCTTGGTGACAGGATTATATAGCTTGTATGCCTTGTGTTGTTCACTATAACCAGTGAAAATGCAACACTCACTTTTCTTGTCTAACTTTCTTCTGAGTGCATCAGGTATATGCGCAAAGGAAACAAAACCAAAGATTTTGAGATGTGATACACTAGTCTTAGTGCCACTCCATGCTTCTTCAGGAATCTTGTCTTGGACAGTCACTGTGGGTGACCTATTGAGCAAGTAGACTGAGCATCCAACAACTTCATCCCAATACTCATTTGGCAGCTTCTTGTGTGATAGCATGCTACGAGACATGTTCATAATGGTCATGTTATTTCATTCAGCAACTCCATTTTGTTGTAGAGTGTATCTAGTAGTGAATTGTCTTTGGATGCCATGTTGCTTACAAAAGTCTGAAATGTCACATCCCTATGCCTCCGACCGGCGAGGAGGACGCAACTCAAGGTTTGACCACCTGGGCTAAAAGCCCATGATCATGTGAATTCATAAAATAACATGCTGATATGCTAAAATAAAATGCATTGAAGTAGAAAATGCATATATGCAATTGTTTATCATACACAGCAGAAGAAACATTCATCCATACAAGCATTCATTCAACATGTTCAACATTATCATTAATAAATAATATAGTTGCAGAAGTAAAAACAGACAAGATCACTTATCTTATGAGGAACTCCTTCTACAACTAGCTACGTCATTGCAACGTTCCACCCAACCATAGGCCAGTGTGCTCCTTAATCTCTCAGCAACGCTGCCACCCCCGAGCTGGGCATGATTCTCCAAGGAATAAGGGAACTAGCAAACTTACACATAGCCAAGGATGTACATAACACAGCCAAGCCAACACAGTTGGGTTTATCAGGCCATCAAGGAGTTGGGAAAGGCTAATTGCTAAGCTGGTAAGCTCATTACAGAGCTAAGAACACCTACACCAGAACTAGCCTGACCTCTAAGACACCCACTCACACCCAACACAAGGAATCAGTCCCTTCTCTGCTACACAGTCCCTCAGGCCCTGCATTCCCTTCCAGTGCTATTCAGGGGTGGTGGAGAAGAAGGCCATCCCTCTAGCTCTGTCTGTGTGGTTTCCAACCACCAGGTTTATCAAGCAAAAATAAGCCCCCATCCCTGTTCCTTACACAGTCCGAAGACCATCCATTGCACTCATGCAATCATTCAGTTGTTGTAGCTTGACAGGGAAAACAAATCCCAAGTGGATTATACAGTCCCAAACGTATCAGTGGACATGGGGAAAGAACAACAGTCCTGAAATGTAATCAACATACCTTACCAACATACACGAAGAAAACAGCAGTCCGTTTTACACAATCGAAGTCACTGGGGAAAAACGTACACAGACCATACTGGGGACGAATTTACAGTTTCCTAACTAGTGCATGAACATCCACAATTCCGAACCCACAAATCAACCCATGAGTAAAGGACGGAGCCACACCATTCTCAAATCCGCAGAGGAAAAACTGCGTGGTAAAACTAGGAAAATCCTGTGCGTGAGGGAATAACGAACAGGCAATGGTGGAGAACGAACAGACCACAGAGAGGACACGAAATTGGATGTGCGTGAGTCTTCAGCACCGTCACGGAGAGAAGAAAATGTCTGCGTGAGACCAATCCGCCAAGAGCCTGTGCGTGAGAAGAATCGGACAATGGAGATAATGCGTGAGGATGAACAGACAGCTGGGAGAATGCCTCCCCCCATTCTTTTGCCCAGCGTGATGTTCAATCTGCTGGTGGAGTGTGAGTGTGGGTGAGGACTGATAGTCCTGCCACCCCACTCCCAAAACAATTAACTGCCTCAACCACCAGCAGCCATTCTTAATGAAAGTGCTTGGAATAAAACAAAGGGAGAAGACACATGGGTATTTCCCTCATTGGCCCAAGGTTTGACAAATTCCCCACACCCTTGTCCTTGTGAAAATCATGCCCCTTCTCATTTTAGTTGCCGCGATCGTAGCTAGTTGTGTTCATTTAAATTAATTATAGACGCATATTTACATGATGATAATCATAATATATGCCGCATGCCCCGATATACCGTTGGTGACAAATTTAAATCCAAAACATAGCATAACCGATCAATGGTGGGGCCTTGGCCTCTAGCTCCACACCATGATCATTACAATATATACATCATATACATATAATGCAACGGGGTCAAAACTAGGGTGTTACATTCCCCCCCCCCCCCTTCAATAGCACTGTCCTCAGTGCTTTTACAAAATTGAACAAAATGATACACTGGTATCGCCTCAGTGTTTCGCAAAATTGAACAAAAATGGATGTGCCAATTGCATGGCATCCTCCAACTCCCATGTAGCCTCTTCAGGTCCGAAGTGCTCCCATTCCACCTTTACCTACCCTATGGCTCGGTTCCGGAGCATTGTGACCTTCTTGTCGAGGATGCGCATTGGCTCAATTCGGAACTCTCCCTCGGGTTCCACCTGAATCACATCCCAATTTATCACATGGTTAGGATCATGTACATATCTCTTAAGCAAAGAAAGATGAAAAACATTATGAGCTCTAGTGCTAGTAGGCAATGCAAGTCTATATGCAACTATCCCTATTCTCTCAAGCACTTCAAATGGCCCACAGTATCTCGGTGACAACTTGGCACAACTACCAAGCTTCAAGGAAATATTCCTTGCCCTCACTCTGAGGTAAACATGATCCCCAACATTGAACTCCCTGTTCACCCTATGCTTATCTGCATAGATTTTTTGTCTATCCTGTGCTGCTTTCAGCTTCTGCCTAATCTTAACAACCTCTTGCTCCATTTCCTTGAGCAATTCTGGTCCAAGCACAACTCTGTTCACTGGATTATCCCAAGTCACTCGTGTCCTACACCTCCTTCCATACAAAGCTTCATACGAACTCATCCCCAAGGATGCTTGTTGTCCATTGTTATAAGCAAACTCTACCAAGTGTAAGTAATCTTCCCACTTGGTTGGTTTGTCCATTACATACATGCGAAGCATGTCTTCAAGCACCTGATTAACTCTTTCTGTCTGACCATCTGTCTGAGGGTGGTATGCAGTGCTGAAGTTTAGCTTTGTACCCAAATCCACAAACAGCCCCTTCCAAAAATTGGAAGTGAACTTGACATCTCTGTCAGAGACTATTGCCTTCGGCAATCCATGCAATTTGAAAATCTCCTTCATGAAGATCTTTGCAATGTCATCCGTTTGATGTGTAGACTTAACCGGTATAAAATGTGGTGCCTTTGTCAACTTGTCTACCACAACCATGATGGAATCATGTTGTCTCCAAGTCATTGACAATCCGGTAATAAAATCCATGGAAATAACTTCCCATTTCCATTCCGGAACTGGCAAAGGCTGCAACAAACCTACTGGATGTTGATGCTCAACCTTTAATTGTTGAAATTTCATACACCTCGAAATGTACTCAGCCATATCCCTTTTCATACCTGGCCAAAAGTACTGCTTTCTAGTTGTATCAATTGTCTTCTGATATCTTGGGTGACCAGAATACAGAGCTTGATGGATTTCATCCATAACAACTCTCCTCAAATCTGCTACATTCGGAATATAAATTCTACCTTTATAAGAGAGAAGTCCATCTCCTTCCAATTTATATCCCTCATACTTCTTCTCAAGACCTTGCTACTGCAACTTGTCCTTTACCTGCTCATATAATTCATCTCCCGCAACATGAATAACAATCTGTTGCCTCAAATCTGATTGGCAAATACTAAGAGATGCCACATGCATTTCCTGCACCTTCCTGCTGAGTGCATCAGCTACCTTATTCTCCTTTCCTTTTATGTGCTTGATCTAAAAATCAAACTCACATAAAAACTCCAGCCATCTTGCTTGCCTAGCATTCAGAGTAGGCTGATCAAACAAATACTTCAGTCCATAGTGATCTGTTCTGAGCTCAAATCTCCTACCCATCAAGTAATGCCTCCACATATTGAGAGCATGTACTATGGCTGCAAGCTCTAGATCATGAGTGGCATAGTTCATCTCATGTTCCTTCAGCTTTCTTGACCCATAACATATCGCGTGGTTGTCCCGCATAAGGAATCCTCCAAGCCCTTGTCCACATGCATCGGTACATACCACAAAATCTTTCTCTGGATCTACAACCTTCAATACTGGTGCACTGGTGAGAAGATCCTTCAACTGGTGGAAGCTTTCTTCATACCTCGATGTCCATTCGAACTTCATCCCCTTCTTTTGCAAAGAAGTGATTGCATGTGCAACTTTGGAGAATCCCTCAATGAATCTCCTGTAGTATCATGTGAGTCCCATAAAAGATCTTACATCTGTCACATTTCTTGGAGTAGGCCAATTCATAATGGCTTCAATATTTTCAGGGTCCACAGATATACCCTCCTCTGAGATAATGTGACCCAAGTACTAAATTCTATCTCTATAGAAGTCACACTTGATCAGTTTTGCATACAACTGGTGCTCCCTGAGCAATTTCAATGTCAATCTCAAATGTTCTTCATGCTATTTCTCATTCTTGGAATAAACAAGAATGTCATCAAGGAAAACAAGAACAAACTTGTCCAAAAAACCTGCTGAAGACACTATTCATAAGGCACATAAATGTAGATGGTGCATTCGTGAGACCAAATGGTACCACTACAAACTCATAATGCCCATACCTTGTCCTAAAGGTTGTCTTATGAATGTCTTCATCCTTGATCCTTACCTGATGGTAACCAGACTTCAATTCAATCTTGGAAAATACCCTTGCTCTTCTCATTTCATCAAAGAGGTCATCAATCCTAGGCAAAGGATATTTATTCTTCACAGTAACCTTGTTCAACTGTCTGTAATCAATACATAACCTGAGTGTACCATCTTTCTTCTTTACAAACAAAACTGGTGCTCCCCAAGGAGACACACTCGGTCGGATATACTTCTTTTCCAACAACTCTTGCAGTTGCATATTCAACTATAGCATCTCCGGTATACTCATCCTGTAGTGTGCCTTGGACACTGGTGCTGCTCCTGGC
>LPNX010614536.1:0-30260 GCA_001517045.1 Pseudotsuga menziesii | reverse complement strand
TCCAACGAGTACCCACACTGCATACTTTTGACAGACCCCGCTACCCCAAAAACAAGAAATACCTGAAAAAATGTGATGATGATGTCATCATCACGTTTTTTCAGATATTTCTTGTTTTTGGGGTAGCGGGGTCCATTAAAAGTATGCAGTGTGGGTACTCGTTGGATGCGGAATCAAATTATGCATCCAACGAGCTCTCCCGATCGAAATTTGAGTAAAAACACAATGAGATATGTCGAAAATACAAACAAAAAAAGTAGTTTTGTTTAATGTCAAATATGTCAATTCAACCATTATGGTTGACTTATTTTATTGAAATTCTATTGGTTCTTGAATTCCAACTCACAAAAACTTATTTTGGCACGTTTTCTTATAAGGCCCATTTTAGACCCAAAATTTCCTCTAATGCAAGTTAAATTGTGAAATCAATGTCCCTCTTTAAAGGAAGCCCTGGAATCTCATCAGGAAACACATCCCCGAATTCCTGTAACACTTGATAGTCCTCCAACCTAGGAGTTTCATCTCTCGATTCCTCCAAAATCTGGGCTGCATACAACTAGCAACCCTTCCTACATAACTTCTTTAACTGCATTGCTAAAACCTGCCATACTGAACTCACCTTTGGAATACCTTTCACAACTAATAGGTTCCCTTCTTCATTCATGCATTTAAAAGTCTTATTGTAGCAATCAAGCTTCACCCTATGAGCTTCTAACCAATCCATTCCAATGAGAACATCATAGGAACCAAGCAGTAGAACATTCAAATCTACACAAGTGGCCAATCCATTCATGACTAATGGACATTTCTCTACCACTTCACTGACCTTTCTCTTAGTTCCAGTGGCTAGCTGAACTAACCAAGACTTCCTATGCTTTACTTTCTTAAAAGCACAAATCTCCACTACTCTAGGAGTAATATAACTGTGTGTAGAACCAGGGTCAATAAAAATAGAAACAAATTGCTCAAGAATCTTACCTGCTACTTCAACTACAGCTAACTGGTGATCTACCTGGCGGTCCTCCAATACTGCATAGATCCTCGGAACTGCTCTTGCTGCTTGACCCACTGTTTCTGCTTCTTGAATGTTATAAGCTCGCCTTACACTCTCATTCTCGAGTGGACAATTCCTGTGCATGTGGGGTCCACCACATTTCCAACATTGAAGTGGCCCTCTATTCTATTGTGGATCCGTAGGCTTTTCTCCTGCCATTCCAACTGGTTTACTCGCAGCTTGAGATGGCTGCTTCTGCTGATTCCTGAAGTTAGAAGGTTTGAAACATTTCTTCCTTTGGTCAAACTTCTCGTTCTTCTTGTCCTTCCATGCCTTATGGTAATCAGGTCTACCTTTGCTTTGCTCATAGCAATACTTAGCCTTCCTTATTGCTTCTTCAAGAGTTCTAGGCTCATAAAACTCAATTCTATCTTTGTAAGACTGAGGTAATCCGCTTAGAAAACACTGGAACTTTACTTTTTCATCTCTGATGTACCGGACATACCTCAACAGCTCCAAAAACTTATTTGCATACTCTTCCATGGTTTGCTATCCCAATCTCAGCTCATGGAACTCCTTAATCTTGTCATCATAATACCTGTCAGAGAGGTATTTCTGCTTGAAGTACTTCTTGAACTGCTTCCACTTCAGTCTCCTTTCACTGATCCTCTTTACTTGTTTGAAGTGTTCCCACCAAATGGATGCTCTTCCATTCATATTGAATATGGAAACTCTTGCCTTCATGTTTCTTGAATAATCATGCACTTGAAAGTACTTCTTTATCCCAAGAATCCAAGCTTCGGCCTCTTGTCCAGTCTTTACCTCACCATCAAATGTAGGAGGTTTAGATTTCTTAAATTCATCTCGAGAGCGATCCCTATGGTGTCTCTTTCTTTTTCTTCTATGAGAAGAAGAGCTTGAATCACCGCTGGATTCTTCAGAATAAGATGACCCACTATAATTCCTTCTCCTTCTCCTAGTACTGCTTTTACTGCCTTCTAGTCTTGTTGTAACTCGTCCAGAGTCTATCTTTCTTTGCAAGTCTGTCAAACTATGCAACATAGAAGCATTCAACTGATGCTGCTCTTCCTGGGATTCGATCAGACTTCTTATGGTAGCTGCAACATCTGACGGTGTCCCCTGGAATCGCCTTCCATTGGACTCAATGTCATCGTTTCTATTACGGACATTTTCTCCCATGGCATCTTCTGCTCGCTCATAGGAATCCCGAGCATCATATCCGTCATGGGTTCTCATATCTAAACCACCACTTACTTACCAAACTGCACTACCTGGAATACTGCCCTTGAAAGTTACTATGATTCTGCAAATGTGTTAATAACACAAATGTTAGATGCATAACATTGATATAAACCCGCATTACTTACCTTCTCTTGGAATATTCATAAAATAACAAATTTGCCCAAACATAAAATTCTCTTCATCAAAGAACATCTGTCTGAGGGGGATGACGGGGGTCAAGGGTAGCGCCCTGGTTGTTTTTTTTTCTTTTTGTAAATTATTGATTTTCGCGCAATCTGGCACATAAGCTCGCTGCCTCTTTTCTCCTTTTTAGCCCTGAAATTTCACTGGAAAAACCACTGAAAAATGGTCAAAATTCATTAGGAAATCCTACTGAAAACTCCACATTTTCTCTTTGTAGAATCGGATCCCAATTCCTCTAATTCTTCTGCAACGGGAGCTCTCGGAACACTTTCTCTTCCGCAACGACGGAACGCCAAACCATTATTTCTTTCGATCAGCGTCGACAATCTTTCTCGTCGAAAGACTTAACACTTTGGCTTCCGCAACGACGGAACGCCAAATACTAACTTCTTCCGATCGACACTTAGAACAATTTTAAACTTTCGGCTTCGCCAGCCTTTCTGGTCGGAAGCCTTAGTGCTTTTGGCTTCCGCAACGACGAAAGTTTACTTCGTCAACTCTTCCAATTGGTGGACTAACTTCGATCCTTAACCTTTTTGACGTGTCAGCGATCGGAGGACTTTCCCGTCGGAAGACTTAACGGTTTGGACTTCCGCAACGGCGGATGGGAAACCTCTAACTCTTCCGCTAGCGCGGAAGCCCACTTCACCAACTCTTCCGCAACGACGGAAGTCAACTTCGCTAATTGTTCCGATGGGGAACACTTAGTCCATTTTTCGTGTTTTCTTCAACCGTTCCATTGGCATGCTTCCGCTACAGCGGAATTCCTTCCCCGTCGGAAGACTCAGTGATTCAGACTTCCACAATGGCGGATGGGAGACTTCTAACTCTTCCGTAACGACGAAAGTATTTCCCGCTGGTGTCCCGACTGCTCAACACTGAGACCATTTTTTTGTAGAATTTTACAGTCTGATTTTCGCTGGGCAGAGAGGAATTCTACCTCTGTCAGTTGCTCCTTCTTTGCCCATAGAGACCCATTGTTGTCAACATTGCTCTAATACCATATTGTCACGTCCCCATGCCTCCGACCGGCGAGGAGGACGCAACTCAAGGTTTGACCAACCGGGCTAAAAACCCATGATCATGTGAATTCGTAAAATAACATGCTGATATGTTGAAATAAAATGCATTGAAGTAAAAAATGCATATATGCAATTGTTTATCATACACAGCGGAAAAAACATTCATTCAACATGTTCAACATGATCATTAACAAAAAATATAGTTGCAGAAGTAAAAACGGACAAGATCACTTATCTTATGAGGAACTCCTTCCGCAACCAGCTACGTCACTGCAACGTTCCACCCAGCCATAGGCCAGCGTGCTCCTTAATCTCTCAGCAACGCTGCCACCCCCGAGCTGGGCATGATTCTCCAAGGAATAAGGGACCTAGCAGACTTACACATAGCCAAGGATGTACATAACACAACCAAGCCAACACAGTTGGGTTTATCAGGCCATCAAGGAGTTGGGAAAGGCTAATTGCTAAGCTGGTGAGCTCATTACAGAGCTAAGAACACCTACACCAGAACTAGCCTGACCTCTAAGACACCCACTCACACCCAACACAAGGAATCAGTCCCTTCTCTGCTACAGAATCCCTCAGGCCCTGCATTCCCTTCCATTGCTATTCAGGGGTGGTGGAGAAGAAGGCCAACCCTCTAGCTCTATCTGTTTGGTTTCCAGCCACCAGGTTTATCAAGCAAAACTAAGCCCGCATCCCTGCTCCTTACACAGTCCGAAGACCATCCATTGCACTCATGCAATCGTTCAGCTGTTGCAGATTGACAGGGAAAACAAATCCCAAGTGGATTATACAGTCCCAAATGTATCAGTGGACATGGGGAAAGAACAACAGTCCCGAAATGTAATCAACATGCCTTACCAACATACACAGGGAAAACAGCAGTCCGTTTTACACAATCGAAGCCGCTGGGGAAAAACGTACGCAGACCATACTAGGGACGAATTTACAGTTTCCCAACCGGTGCATGAACATCCACAATGCCAAACCCACAAATCAGCCCATGCGTAAAGGACAGAGCCACACCATTCTCAAATCCACAGAGGAAGAGTTGTGTGGTAAAACCAGGAAAATCCTGTGCGTGAGGGAATAACGAACAGGCAATGGTGGAGGACGAACAGACCACAGAGAGGACGCAAAATTGGACATGTGTGAGTCTTCATCACCATCGTGGAGAGAAGAAAATGTTTGTGTGAGACCAAACCACCAAGAGCCTGTGTGTGAGAAGAATCAGACAATGGAGATAATGCGTGAGGATGAACAGACAGCCGGGAGAATGCCTCCCCCCATTCTTTTTCGCAGTGTGAGTGTGGGTGAGGAATGACAGCCCTGCCACCCCACTCCCAAAACAATTAACTGCCTCAACCACCAGAAGCCATTCTTAATGAAAGTGGTTGGAATAAAACAAAGGGAGAAGACACATGGGTATTTCCCTCATTGGCCCAAGGTTTGACAAATTCCCCACACCCTCATCCTTGTGAAAATCATGCCCCTTATCATTTTAGTTGCCGCGATCGTAGCTGGTTGTGTTCATTTAAATTAATTATAGACGCATATTTACATGATGATAATCATAATATATGCCGCATGCCCCGATATACCGTCGGTGACAAATTTAAATCCAAAACATAGCATAACTGATCAATGGTGGGGCCTTGGCCTCTAGCTCCACACCATGATCATTACAATATATACATCATATACATCTAATGCAACGGGGTCAAAACCGGGGTGTTACATGAAAACTCATGTGAATCATATTCACCTCCACCATCTGATCTCATCATTTTAATGGACTTTCCAGACTGCTTCTCTGTGAGAGCCTTGAACTCTTTAAACTTGGAGAAGATCTCTGATTTGTTCCTGAGAAAATAAATCCATGTTTTTCTGCTAAAATCATCAATAAAGGTCATAAAATAAGAACTGCCTCCTATGGATTGGGTTTGCATGGGTCCATGGAGCTCTGTATGAACGAACTCAAGTTGCTCTTTGGCTCAAGATGTGGAAGTGGGAAACTTGTCCCTATGATGTTTACCAGTGATACAATCCTCACAGGTGCTGGATGATTCATTAATAAGCAGTAATCCTTTGACCATTGACTATTTATGCAGGAGATTGAGACTCTTGAAGGGAAGATGACCGAATCTGTAGTGCCATAACCACGATTCATCTTAACTTGAAACTGTATGAGCTACAGGCTATGGAAGGTTGGAATTCCTAAGACTAAGAGGAAATATTCATGATTCTTGGTTATTTCAACTTTAACTATGAGTCTCTTCCTGGGAGGTTTATCATAGATAGCACAATATGTATCATGAAACCTAACATCATACTGGTTCTAAAGTAATTGACCTATACTGATCAAATTTACATTCAAATGAGGTACATAAAACACGTCATGGATGAACTTCTTTTCATTTTTCTTAGTAAGTACAGGAATAATACCTTTTCCTTTTGCTACAACAAAGAAATCCAAACTAGAGAATAGTGACTTGTTACCTGTCATGTGATTGATGCAACTGCTATCTAGTAGCCATAGATCTGAGTTGCAGTGTCCTTCAGTTGCTTGATAAGACAGAAACATCACCTATGATGAGCCTTCTTCTTCTTTGGAGACATTGGATCTGCTATTGTTTTGGCTATTGTTCTGGTTCGCTTGCTTCTTTATGCATTCTCGTTCATAGTTCCCATACTTCTTGCAGTAGCTACACTGAACATTAGACTTATTGGTCCATCTCTTTCCTCCCCCTCTCTGACCTTGAGAGTTGTTAGAGTGTTCTAAATGCTTTGAGTGTTCATGACTGTGCCTGGTTCTATCTTCTATAGCTCAAGACCATCGTCTTCTTGTTCCTCTACCTCGTTCTTCTCTGCCTCGACCCCTGTTGAGGGAAGCCTGGGTGTTGAATGCTTTGGTCAACGATTCTTCTTCTTGAGTGAATCCTGCTTCATGAGATAGAAGAGATCCCGTCAACTCTTCTAGAGTGACCTTAGACAGATCTTTTGTTTGTTCTATGACAGTCACTACCATAGCAAACTTCTTGGTAAGACACCTAAGAATCTTTTGAACAACGATCTTTTGTTCTAGTGGTTCACCATAGGTTTGGAATTGGGTCACAAAACTTGAAATCCTAGTCATGAACTTATCCACAGTTTCTGACTCTTTCATATTTAAACTTTCAAATTGAAGGTGTAGAGTTTGCAGTCTTACCATTTTAACGCGATTGGTTCCCTTATAGGTCGATCCAAACAGATTCCAAGCTTGATGTGCGCTGGTAGCACCTGAGATCCGTGGGAAAATGGACTCCTCAATGCAACTTTGGATCATCCATGTGGGTGTAAGATCTCAGCCTCGACGAGCTTCGAGAGCATTCTTTTGGGAATTATTCATTGCGGCCAGACAGTCCCTTCAGGTTCTTTAAACTTGGTTTCCACCATATCCAAACATTTATTGAGTTGCAGAAATGTCTTCATTTTTATAGACCAAAACTCATAATTAACTCTGGTCAAAACAAGTCCGGAGATCGGCTTCAAAGAGCTGGTACTGGCCATCTTGCCTTCTTCTTTTTATAAATAAGGAAAAATCAAGCACCGCTCCTGGTGAAATGGAAATGGACGGTGGAGGGGCACGGTGCGAGAAATTGGTTAAGCATAGTGTAGTTCACCGCTCTCTCTAAACACAGGTAGAGTAGTGGTAACACTTCTTGCCTCTTCAATATGAACGGTGGCACCGCTGTCAATGTGGGAGAGTAGCGATGGCCAAGATAGGTAACGCTGCTCCAAAACGACATTAAAAAATAACACAAACAAACGGTGGGCTGGGTGTTTTTTTTTCAAGAAATTAAAATTTTCAAATGCACTCCTGCGATTTCCTGCTGCGTAGAATGGAACCGGCTACTTACTCAAGGCACCTCCAAGTGGCTTTTTTCCTCCTTCAAAGTGTCAATCAACTCGAAGTTCAAATCTGAATAGAACCAATGATTTTCACGAATCTGGTGTAGATGCAGATCCAAATTTAAGATCTGGAATAAAAGTCACGCTCCAACACCGAGATCGTTTTGATTTTCCACCATGCGATTTGGAGAATAAAACTCCAGCAAGGTAGAGCCCACGTTTTTTCCTCGCTTGAATGCAGATCTGGACATGGACAGTGCAGATTTGGTGACGATGCAATGGTGTGGAAGAGATCCGTGAGAAATCAGAATGATAGAGCTTCCTCCGCCAAGAAAGAGACAAAATTCTGACAGCTCCAGGGTAAAGAGGTCGCAGATCGGGAGCAAGGCGAGATCAGTCAAGAGGTAAGGTTCGGGTGAGACAGCTTTGAAGGGTACCGTATGATGAATTGGCCTTTCACTTACACCCTACAAACTCATTTCCTTCAGTAACACCACCACCTGAGCAACAACAGCTGACAACATCGCTGGATCACTAGGTCCTGTGCCAGCCTGTGCATCTGCCTCTAGCTGAGCTATCAGCCAGGGCCAGGGTTATAATGGGTTATCCCCAAACGGTAAGTGAAGGGGCGGGTAAAGATCAGGGAACGGTTTTCCTGATACCAGCTAGCTGCTCTATCATTAGATTGAAATTTATTATATTTAAAGGCTAGATCTGAAAAAAATCCTCCACGTTTTTTTTGTTTTTTTGTTTTTTGGGGTTAGGGCAAAACAAAAAATAACCCAAAAAACAAATCTGGAAAATTGAAGAAAGAAAAAAAAATAGCCTCTCTTGGCTTTAGAGGCAAGCCACTTCCAAATTGAGTGAGAGTGATTTCCACTCTGTGAAAAGGCTTACCTCAATAATGGATGGATCAGGCAGTCAGCTCTGATACCATGTAAAAAAATAGAATGAAGCCAGAGAAACACAATAGGCAGATTGAATGCCTTCTCATTATTGAGAACTGTTTAAATAGAAAATACAAATGACAATAGGGCGAATGACCTAACTCACTACTGATCTCACTCACGGGTGAGATTACACAGTTCAACAATATACTGATTAGCATTATAGGTTAGCGTATTCAGCCATATAACCATAGCAGCGGGTGGAAACCAAGGTGGCGAGAGGAGGAGGATTTGGTTTTGATGGGTTTTAAGACACACTCGGGAGAGGAGGACCGAGTCTGCCCTAAGCGCAAGCCTGAGCGTCCGGCCTTCTCCGGAGTCTGCCCTAAGCGCAAGCCTGAGCATCATGCAGATAATCCAGGGGCAGCTGCGATACAAAAAGATAAAGGGTGGAGGAATGTATGGCTGTGATAAGAAAGAAGGTAAGACGTTAGCAAAGTCAAGAGATCACGATATGAAGGAGACTGCTCGTGGTCAACATGACTAATTATCATTGTCAGATTTAATTGATCCAGGCAGCTATATATATCGGCTCGGCTCATTGAG
Organism: Pseudotsuga menziesii; assembly: GCA_001517045.1. Lineage (NCBI taxonomy): Eukaryota > Viridiplantae > Streptophyta > Pinopsida > Pinales > Pinaceae > Pseudotsuga > Pseudotsuga menziesii. The sequence goes on along the minus strand of LPNX010614536.1, from coordinate 21,411 downwards.
GAATCAATTTATTTTGACATTACAGAAATCTGGTGGTGCATGTGTCCACATGGCATTACACTTGCAGCGTCGTCGTTCCATTGGAATTCTTCCTGCCAAATTGTGCATATTGAATTATTATCATGATTCATATGTGATACAACTGCTCGACAACAGCTCTTATATCTGTCGATAATTCTCTAATTATGAAATAAAATTGAGGTGCTTCTGCTGGTTCCGCATGTTGATGTTGATGTTCAGGTGCTTCCCTGCAGAGTTTGATGGAATTGTTCTTCCTGGAATACTTCTGTAGCGTGTCGCATTTCGTTTCGCAGAGTTTGACGGAATTCCTGTACATCTTCCCCCAGAATTCGATGGAATTCTTCGTCTATCGTTTCGTGCACAACTTGACGCGGTGCTACGCTCAGAAGAAGTTTGTCTCGCTTGGCTTATCTCATTGTCGGTGGGTAGCGACATGACTAACTTGTCTCTAATCATTCCTACTATTCCTATACCCCGCAACGCAATCACAGAGTACATTTGGAATCGATACAGAACGTGTCGTCCGTAACGACTAATGCAGCGTTGAAAACACTCAGCCCCCCTCCCTAAATGAACCGTCCTACATACATTCTCAACGCCGAGTTGTTAATTAATTACATTGTTCACGGATCATTTACGGTCCGAGGATAAACATATTGGAATGCCTTCTCAGCTACACCTCTAATATATTAGATCCATTAATCTCTATTGGTTAACCAACTTATTATTGACAAACACCCTGGGTTTAACCTTTGTCAAATCATTGTTACATTTCATGTTTGTCATTGCACGGTTATAATGCTATTTGTAAAATCAAGTTTATGATGATTATAAGAGTACGTTATAAGATAAACAGTTTTTAGTGTAGTGCTTCTAAATGCCATTTCATTGTTGAGCATTCGTGATAGTATTCTTTTATAAAAGTGCTTTCTTTAGTTGATGATGGTTAACAACATATTATATTCCAAAGGGTATATTTATTATTTTTATATTGCAAATTTTATATTTAAAATTTTATTAATAATGGTCTGATATAATTAATGCATAAAATAAAATTAAAAAACATAAAGTTCTAGGGAAGATTTTCTTCATCAATTTTTTTTTGTATGTAAAGTTATTATTTGGAACATTATCACTTTAGTTATTTATTTATTTACACTATTCAAGAAGCAATTTTTTACTAATATGTTAGTTTTTATTGGTTTTCTTGAGATTGTATTTACATTGAATATATCGTTTCTTCATTGTTCTATTTTTTTGAGCTTGTAAGGTCTTACCTACTTGCTTAATGGCACCCCCATTTCATTGTGGCCCAAGAGTTCCTCACCAACCAACTTAGGATTGGAAGTAATGTTAGCTTTGTATTCCGGCCTCTTCGATTAAGAACTCGTGTTGCATGAGTATTGCTTATATATATGATTGTTGGGATATTGTTTTTGTTTTTAAATATTGAGATGATATACTTGACTCTCATATGAAGTTGTTAATTATAAAAAATAACACAATCCCACCTTAATTAAACCAACAATAAAACTATTTCTCAAGGGAAATACAATCCCTCACTCCCTCATTCATTTGTAGTTCCAAGTGAGGATGTTACTACCTTGCTAGACCCATGCAGATTTCCCCCTTTCCATGGTTTCCAGGATGGAGGATGATGGTAATAACCAGACGGAATATCAATTGGTAACCCCAAGGGACTCAATGTTATTGATCTTGAGGCCTATTTGAGCTTTCACACAGGTGTTTACCAATTGAGGACCCTTGGGGTTAGGGCTGATACACAATCATGGACTCCTTTAAAGACACTTTAGATGCCACATAATACTGGAATAAATGGAAAACTCTGACTTTAGGTGACAATTAGGGGTACTTCCCTAACTTATTTGAAGATGAAGTAAAAAGAGAAAAGATAGGTAATTGAATCAAATTTTATAATATATAGCATATATGCAGAGAAAATGTGTGTAAATGATTATAAAATTAGTTTCCGTGAAAGTGGGTTTTCAAATTTTCAGCACATCTTAACATATATGTTTGTGCGGGTGCAGCAATATATGAGGTAAATGATGTCCATTTGGGATAAAATCTTGCAAACATATAAAAGACATATGGGCCTAGTGCAACACTATTTATTCATAATTTTTCATGAATTTTTTTTTTTTTTATTAATTATTGAAGTCAGAAAAGCTTGAAATTAAAACCTTATGTGCGGGTGCAACACTTTAGGGGAAAAAATTAATGAAATCCTTGATTTCTTAATATAAGATCGTAGATCTTGATCTCATCTAGTGCACCATATTTTTTTGGGGGGAAATGGTTATAGAAATCAAAAGTTATATAACAAACAATCGATGTACATATTTTCGAAAACTGACGTGTGTCATTTAGAAAAATAATTATAAATAAATAAAACATAGTTTTGAAGGAAAAAATTACATATTCAGAATCGTCATTTTGTACTCTACAATATCCTACATTTTCATAAAAAAATATTGTGTATGTCATATCAAAACACGCCATCTAAACTGAGCATATTGATAGAGTTCTAAAACACAAGCAATAGCCTTGGTTGATTTGTCCTAGCCAATAGGTTCGGTGTTCCGAAGCTGCTTCCAAACCTAATGCCAAACCTTAATCCTGCTAATTATTTAAATTTTAAAATAATGCATATGCGATATAGCTTGTTCATATCACATATGCGATATAACACATATGCGATATGAATAACCTATATCGCATATGCGTTATAGCTTATTCATATTGCGTATGTGATATGAATAAGCTATAACGCATATGCGATATAGCTTATTCATATTTCATATCGCATATGCATTATATCGCATATGCGATATCAGTATGCTATAACGCAGATGCGATATATAGAATTATGTTTAAAGCTAATTTATGTGGCATGGCTTCTAGATTCATAATGTCACTAGCTACTTCGAAGTTGTATGGGTGGTGGGTTCCCACTATAAATTACTTCATGGAAGTTCTCTAATGTTGCTAGCATAATTGAACTAGGTAAATTCTAATGATGCTATAGGTAAATTTTAACTAATTTTCTTTTGTCCTAACGCATCATTGTTCATCACCCTCATCCTCATCATCATCACCACCCTCATTCTCGTCATCATCATCATCACCCTCATCCTCATCCTCATAATCATCATCATATAGTCATCCTCATCCTCCTCCTCCTCATCATCATTATTCATCATCATCGTCATCACCATCACCCTCATCAGCTTCATCATCATCATAATCACCCTCATTCTCATCATCTTCATCGTCACCCTCATCCTCATCATCATCATCACCCTCATCCTCATCATCGTCACCCTTATCCTCATTAGCATCATCATGGTCATCATCATCATCATCGTCATCATCATCATCATCACCATCATCCTCATTACCATCATCATGTTCATCATCGTCATCATCATCATCACCCTCATCCTCATCATCATCATCATCATCATCACCCTCATCCTCATTAGCATCATCATGGTTATCATTGTCATCATCATCATCATCATCATCACCCTCATCCTCATCCTCCTCATCATCATCATCATCCTCATCCTCATTATCATCATCATCATCATCATCATCACCCTCATCCTCATCAGCTTCATCATGGTCATCATCGTCATCATCATCATAATCACCGTCATCATCCTCATCCTCATCATCGTCAACCTCATCATCATCATCATCATCATCACCCTCATCCTAATCATCATCATCATGGTCATCATCATCATCATCATCATCACCATCATCATCATCACCCTCATCCTCATTTCCATCATCATCATCCTCATTTTCATCATCATCATCATCATCATCACCCTCATCCTCATCAACTTCATCATGGTCATCATCATCATCATCATCATCATCACTGTCATCATCCTCATCCTCATCAACCTCATCATCATCGTCAACCTCATCATCAACATCACCCTCATCCTCCTCCTCCTCATCATCACCCTCATCCTCATCATCATCATCATGGTCATCATCATCATCATCATCATCATCATCATCATCACCCTCATCTTCCTCCTCCTCCTCATCATCCTCATCATCATCATCACCCTCATCCTCATCAGCTTCATCATGGTCATCATCATCGTCGTCAACCTCATCATCATCATCACCCTGATCCTCCTCCTCCTCATCATCACCCTCATCTTCATCATCATCATCATATTCATCATCATCATCCTCATCACCATCATCATCACCCTCATCCTCATCACCATCATCATCATCCTCATCCTCCTCCTCATCATCATCATCATCACCCTCATCTGCATCAACTTCATCATGGGCATCATCCTCATCCTCATCCTCATCATCCTCCTCCTCCTCATCATCACCCTCATCCTCATCCTCATCCTCATCATCATCATGGTCATCATCATCATCACCCTCATCCTTGTGGTCATCATCATCATCATCATGGTCATCATCACCATCCTCCTCATCACATTAGAGGAAATTTCAACTCAAAATTGGCCTTTTAACTTTTACTCAAATTCCATGTCATCATGTGTTAGCCAATGAAATTGCTTTAAATTTGAAATACCGTATAGGTATTAAACACTTTTTTAATATAAATTTGGGGATAGGTATCATAAAAAAAAACTATTTTTTTTGTTTGTATTTTTGACATATCTCCCCGTGTTTTTACTCAAATTTCGATCGGGAGAGCTCGTTGGATGCGGAATTAAATTCCGCATCCAACAAGTACCCACTCAGCATATTTTTGACATACCCCGCTACCCGAAAAACAAGAAATACCTGGAAAAAAAAATGGAATGATGACATCATCATTCCATTTTTTTAGGTATTTTTTGTTTTTGGGGTATCAGGGTCCGTCAAAAGTATGCTAAGTGGGTACTCGTTGGATGCAGAATTTAATTCCGCATCCAACAAGCTCTCCCAGTCGAAATTTGAGTAAAAACACGGGGAGATATGTCAAAAATACAAACAAAAAAGTAGTTTTTTTCTTTTCTTCTTCCAAAATTAATAAATATTATTTTATTATTTTAACTATTATTTTATTAGTTCATTTTAGGAGGCCCATTTTGAGTTGAAATTTCCTCTAATGTCATCATCACCCTCATCCTCATCATCATCATCATAGCCAACATCCTCCTCATCATCACCATCATCCTCATCATCATCTTCATCGTCACCCTCATCCTCATCATCATCATCACCCTCATCATCATCGTTCATCACTTTCATCCTCACCATCATCATCATCTTCATCGACACCCTCATCCTCATCATCATCATCATATTCATCATCCTCTTCATCATCACCATCATCCTCATCATCATCTTCATCGTCACCCTCATCCTCATCATCATCATCATCATCACCCTCATCCTCATCCTCATCATCACCCTCATCCTCCTCCTCCTCATTCTCCTCATCATCATCCTCATCCTCATCGTCTTCATCGACACCCTCATCCTCAACATCATCAACATCCTCCTCCTCCTCCTCATCATCATCATAATCCTCATCCTCATCATCATCATCATCATCACCCGCATCCTCAACATCATCATCATGAACATCATCATCATCATCACCCTCATCCTCATCCTCATCATCATAGTCATCATCCTCCTCAACATCACCATCATTGTTCACCATCATCTTCATCGTCACCCTCATCCTCATCATCATCACTATCCACATTGTCATCATCATCATCATCATCATCATCATCATCATCACCCTCATCCTCATCATCATCATCATCATCACCCCCATCCTCCTCCTCCTCCTCCTCCTCATCCTCATCCTCATCGTCTTCATCGACACCCTCATCCTCAACATCATCAACATCCTAATCATCATAATCCTCATCCTCCTCCTCATCATCATCATCATCACCCTCATCCTCATCATCATCATCATGGTCATCATCATCATCATCATCATCATCACCCTCATCCTCATCATCATCATCATGGTCATCATCATCATCATCATCATCATCACCCTCATCCTCATCATCATCATCATAGTCATCATCCTCCTTATCATCACCATCATTGTTCACCATCATCTTCATTGTCACCCTCATCCTCATCATCATCACCAACCTCATCATCATCATCATCATCATCACCATCCTCGTCATCATCATCATCATCACCGTCATCCTCATCATCATCATCACCCTCATCCTCCTCCTCCTCCTCCTCCTCATCATCATCCTCATCCTCGTCGTATTCATCGACACCCTCATCCTCAACATCATCAACATCCTCATCCTCATCATCATCATCATCATAATCCTCATCCTCATCATCATTATCATCATCACCCTCATCCTCATCATCATCATAGTCATCATCCTTCTCATCATCACCATCATTGTTCACCATCATCTTCATCGTCACCATCATCCTCATCATCATCACCATCCTCGTCCTCATCATCATCATCATCACCATTCTCGTCATCATTATCATCATCATCATCCCTCATTCTCATCATCACCATCACCCTCATCCTCATCCTCATCATTATAGTCATCATCCTCCTCCTCATCACCATCATTGTTCACCATCATCTTCATCGTCACCCTCATCCTCATCATCATCATCGTCACCATCACCCTCATCCTCATCATCACCATCACCCTCATCCTCATCATCATCATCATAGTCATCATCCTCCTCATCATCACCATCATCTTCATCGTCACCCTCATCCTCATCATCATCCCTCATCATGGTCATCATCATCATCCTCATCATCATCATCATCGTCATCATCATCATCATCCTCATCCTTATCATCATCCTCATCCTCATCATCATTCTTCATCAGCCTCATCCTCACTATCATCAACACCCTCACCCTCATCCTCATTGACACCCTCATCCTCATCCTCATCGACACCCTCACCTTCGTACTCATCATCATCATGCTCATGGACACCCTCAATGTTCATCACCCTCATCTTCATCATATCTAGATAAATGTAAATTGCACATTTTCATTGAGCACTAAATTGCATATGTGATATATCTCATATGCAATAAATCGCATATGCAATATATCGGGAATGCATTATGGAAAACATGTAAAACCCTGCTCGTTCGTTAAAAAGATGGAATTCAATATCGCATATGCGATATATCGGAAGTGCGTTATATCGCATATGCAATATATGTTTTATAGAAAATGTAGGGTGGCGTCATGTTGGCCACCTTTAACGTATCAAAAGACATAATTCGCCTGAACCTGTGCACAGAGAACGGTTCGACATGCAAATTTTTATCATTACTTACATAATTCCATAGTTTTGTACAGTTTTGGGTGGATTTCAATGGGGAATGTACGTAATAGAGGAAGAAAGTCAGCAAGGAAGGTGCTTACACCAAAAGAAGAAGAAAATAAAAAAACAAAAAAAATGAAAGATTCAAGAAATCGTCGACATTCATTACATGAGAAAATAGTTCCCATTCCCCCTCAAGAGATACCTGACATAGAGGCTAAGGAAGATAATGCAACATTAAACTTAAGCTGATTATACGAAAGTTGATATTATTCATCCATTAGTAGATGGACAATATTGTGAAGAGTTCAATGATTATGTTACTCCCGATGTAAATGTGACTCAACAACAACCATGTTCGGTGGTTCAATCTCCTAATCGAAGTTGTGAGCTGGTAGTGGATGTAAACGTCACTCCAGCATTTCAAACGGCAAGAAATTTTGCATCAAAACGAAAGAGAACTCCTAAACGAATACAAGTGGACGAGAGCAGATTGACTTCCATGGAAGGTAAGGTGGCTAAACGCACTATCCATCATCATTCTTCTCAAATAATGAAACAATATTTTGATAACAAATCTGAAGCCGATAAATGCCAACTCTTTTTAGCTTTGCTTAAATCTAGAAATATGGAAACTGTTAGAAGAAATTTAGGCATAACAACAATGAAGAATATGGAATCAAGTAATCACATTCAATAAATCTCCTACTGCTGCATTCACATCGATTGGTAAAAAAACTCATTCAAAAGACTATAATGTGGCTCGTCGTGTATTGGCTGAATCAATTGTATGTAGACCCACAAGACAACGTCGTTTACTTAAATGCACATCACAAATTTTTCCTTTACATCCAAAGGCACTTAAAAAATATTCAGTAAGAAGAGACAACCTTGATGTAGAGGGACAAATGGAAACATTATGGGAATTTAGCAGTAGGTTGCCCCGCAAAGACATGAAGTTAGTCGAAGCAGTGAAGCGCCTAGTGCAAATGTTTTGGCATGATAACACTAGGCCTTCTTCTAACACTAAGGATGTGTTAAAACATTGTAGGGGTTCTCATCACACTGAACCTCATGTTAAGCATTATCTTGACATGACACAAACTCAACTGTTCGAGATGTTTAAAGTTTCCCACATAGAGCTAAGGCTCGGGAAAAAATCTTTTGAAAAATGCAAGCCTTGGTATGTTAGAATCAATACCATCCGGAACACTTGTTGTTGTAGATACCACATAGAGTTTGACCTATATTACCATACATTTGCACATATATGTCTTTTTTTGCATCCTAACCATGTGCAGGAATGCTCAAGTACAGTACCGCCAATGTCATCCAGAGATTTCATCCATAGCATCATGTGTCCGAGGCAACATGGGCAGACACATTACTTAGAACAATGTGTAGACGGTTCTTGCAACAATTGTGGTGGGATATCCTTATGGTCTGATTGCATCCAAGAAAGTGAATATCAAGCATTCGGGAATGCAATTGTCGAGAAGCAGAACTATCAGTATGAGACATATCAACTAAATGACGGTAAAGAAAGCAAGAAGATTAAATTGGTGACTTCATAGGTAAATTCTTGAATATTGACAAATTAATATTCATGCACACACATTTTTTTATGTGGTTTACTGATATATTAATATTCATGTACCAGGTGTGAGTATGTGATTTTATTCCAGAGTTTCGTGGAAAGATCCAACAGTACATTCAACATGTTGATATGGCATGATGGCAAGATGAGCAATTCAGAATATGTCGGGACACCTTCCCTCTCGGAACAATACTATCAGTGGTTGAATTTGCGGAAAATTACACCCTACAACCACAAAATGAAATTCAAATTCAATACTATCACTCAGAGCAGGTGAGCATAATGGTGCATATCACGTATCGACATGGGCAAGATAGCAGTGAAGAGAAATGTGTGATACTGAAAGAAAGTCACTTCTACATAATTGACAACCAGACCCATGACATCCATTACATGCAACATTGCTTTAAATTATTCTATGATCACGTGATAGCTATGGATATACCATTTTATCATCATTTCATTTGGTTAGATGGTTGTGCTGGACAATTCAAGAATGCGCGTGTATTTGAATGGTTGTGTTTGTTGCACATAAAATACAAGGTGCCACATGTATGGAACTACTTTGAAACTGGTCATGGAAAAGGAGAGCACGATGGTGCTGGTGCATGCATTAAAACTGCCCTTCGAAGGGAAGAGATGAAGTTTACAGGTGCTCGCCTTCGAGACGCTGCATCTATAGTCCAATGGTGTGCATCTGTCATGGGAGAACAAGCAACAAGGAAACACTTAGTGTGAAGAATATTCTAGTAGGTTACAAATGTGGACCGATCACAAACACCTCAGGTGAACAGAGTGCATGGAACTCGACAGTTTCATTCAATTAGAAGCTTAGACAACTCGGCCCTTCAAATTTGGACAGGATTGAAGGCTTGCTTTTGCAGTTCCAGTAGCATTAGTGAATGGGGTGATTGTGAGCATACTGATACCATTGATACATGGGATCGAGTGACACTTGGCACCAATTTCAATAGGGGTAATGAAATAGACCATTTGGAAGATGATCAGACACATATTTCTAGAGACTATGACCACATATGAGATCTCATACAAGCAGGTACATGAGTAGTACCTAAATAAGAAAATGTATTTATGTATTGTTTACTCGACCTTTGTAGAATTTAATTCATGTAGAAATTAGAAATGCAAGACCTTATTTGACGTCAGATATATGCAGTGGTTGCCCCAAGACCTTTACTCGACCTATTTTCTTTCACAGGTCAGATATATGCAGTGGTTGCCCCAAAAAATAATGAATGGGGTTCTAACTATTGGTTGGCACATTGCTTAAAGGGGAAAAAACCCTTCTAGAACCTGTTACAGATGATGAAAATATTGAATTCCCAACAGGCTCGATGGTTATAAAAGGGGAGTACTTGACACTTGCAACACAATAGAAAAGGAAGGGTGGGTATGTATCTCAGGATTATAGACCAGGAGCTATTAACCACTTATACTATGAAACGAGAATTTTATACTAAGAACAAGAACTCTAGGCATAAAAACGATGATTTTTGCAAAAAAAACACCAACAACACCCCTAAATAGAAAAGTGTTGATACCAGTATACACTTTTTTTTTTTCCGGGTTAAAAATAGAGCCATGTCCAAACATCCCATACTGTTGTTTACAAAAACTTTAAAATCAACCCCTAAATTGGAAAAATATTTTTTTCTCAAAAATATAAATTACAAATTTTGTGAAACTTGCATATTAAACAAACAAAAATATTCCATAAATAATTTCACCACTCTAACCATATAAAATCAAAGAAATTATGATGTGATTCATAATAAAATCATATATTAGACTATACAAGAACAAATGATTCATATAAATATTCAAAATCTCCTTCAGAGTTTCAATTACAAACATCATACTAATAGAAAACATCTAAAATGTTTCATTTGAAATTATTGAAATTCATCCATGGAATCTGACACCCCATCAGAATCTACATTTTCTGCAGACGAAGGGCTAGACAAAGATGTGGATGACCCATATTCTTCTCTATTATCAATCGGTGCACCGTGTGAGTCTACATCTATGCCCATCATTTCAGTTGTCATATTCCTTCTAGATCTACGACTTGGTTGAGAAGACTCCCATGTTGCAACTTGTTCTTTTGGAAGCAACTTCTTGATAATCTCTAGAGTCTTCGAGTGAAGAGTGCCTTTCTTTGTCATCTTGAAATCATAAACAAGTATATCAACTTCCTCTAATTTCAATATGTCAATGCGGTAGTGATTTATTTTTTGACCCTTTCTTTTTCTCTTTTTGCAAACACTCTTCTCAACTACCATCTCTGCCTTGTACACACCATCAAATGGGTGTGTATCCATTGCATACCAATGTACTTCTATTGATACTACTTCTTCATTTTCTTTATTCACTTTCATAACTTTTGCAATCCAGAAAGGATAATCACATGCATCATCTGTAGCCAAAACTACAATCATGAAACCCTCCTTGATATCTTGTACTGAGCCCTTATAAAGGTCTTCCATCTCTCGACGCTTTGCAGATGATCTTCTAGAGCCAATATACATTTCTCTTTCCTCTACTTGAGAAAACTCAACACCTTGAGGTTCAACATTTGTTTCCTTGTTTTCATTTGTTACTCGTGGCCAAGTAAATGGAGACTTCAAATATATATCTCCATTTGTAGAGTTTGAAATTATGTCACTTTGCTCCATGAAAAAAGACTCCCACCATACAGAATCAGTAACATCAAAGTACTCATATGTAACTTCGATAGATTTTTTATTTCTTCCATGCATTGAGAAGAATTAACATCTCTATTGTGTCGCCTTGCATTATGAATCTCTGAATATGATTGCAATAACAATAAATTTGAAGCATACATTTGACGATTTGGGATGAATTTCAAAAATGCTAAACCTGATGAAGGCCCCCATTCTGTGCTAGTTGAGTACTTCTTTCCCCATAGTAGTGTTTTTCCATCAATATTTTTTATATGAAATTGATGTTGAAAGCTAATGTCATTAAGTTTTTCAATGCACCTTTCTTCACCATGCGATCCAAAAATAAATCTTCGCATGTCAACAGTTTCTTCCAATTTTTGTACAACAGGTTCTAGATGGTATGCTTTCCTTACAATTTCAATCAATGATGGTAGGCTCCCGACTTTCTTCATCCTCAATGTCTTTGCAAAATGGTTGAACATTTGATCAATATGATCATGGGTATGCCCAACAAGAAGGAAACCAACTTTTACCTTTTTAAAAATTCCCAATTCAACAAGCATGTTTAGATAAGAAAACACGACCTCATTTTTGTTTTCTCGGCTTGTGTTGTCTAATTGCAAATATAGAACTTCAGGAAGATCACTAGGCCAATGAGAAAGGACATGATGAATTATGGTGATGGTCAAATTTGCATCATTGTGAATGTTTGGAGCTATAAAGTAAACCCTTGGAAACATTTCACCATTAAAAACCATACACCCAACCAAGTGAAACTCAATAAAATTTTCCTCCTTTAAATTCTTTGGCACACGTACAAAATGTGGGAAGAGTGTTTTTTTCTGATCCATGCCATCAATTATCAAACCCATATACTTATGTGGAGCATCATAACACTTCTTGCGATGTTTGTACAACTTTTGTCGTTCATTTGATTGTTGATTGCGATGTTCTTGCAGTGAATTAATTATGGAATCTACAAAGAATATATACAAAAATATTGATAACTTGTTTTAATAATTTACATTTATCTAAAAAAATAAACAAATTTTTAGACATACCTCTTTCTATCCCTTCTAATCTATCCCTCCTTTCTTTAAGAGAAGCACACGTACTACAGATCCCCACCCTTGACCTCTTTGGAATGCGGACATTGTTGAACTTATTTTTCCATACTCTTGTGAAATATGCATATTTGATGAAGTTTCCATTTCCTTGACCACCTTGAACATAATCCTTGTATAAGTTGTATATTTCTTGTCTTGTGAAATTATGTGGAATGTGTATTGTTTCTCTATTTGGTATACTCTCTCCATGCTTTGCAAAGAAATCATGCATCCATGATATTGCAATGTTCGTTCATAAAAAATAAAAAATAGTATATCTCAGCCATAAATAATATTAAGTATTAATAATAAAAATATTATATGTGGACCTTAAATAAATAAAAAATGTGTCTTTTGGTTTGAATCAAATCAACGGATACCTAAGAAGAGGTTTGTACCCAGAGAGATTTGATCTATCTCATCGCTTGATAGAGCCTAGGATTTGGATCTACGCTGGTGTAATATAAAGTTGTTCTTTATTACTAAAAAAAATATCTTTAAAATTTAATAATGACAATCACAATCTAAAAAAGTTAAAAATGTTTTATAGTAAATAAATATATAAAAACAAATAAATAAAAAATGAATAGAAAATAATAATTCATCTCAAAAAAATCTAAATATCATCCTGAAAGTACTAAGACAAACAAACCTATAATACATCCATAATAAAAACAATACCTAAAAGTGAAACTGAAGTACAATATATTTGAATATCTAGCTAGTCTCTTAGAAAAGAAAAGAAAAACATAATAAGCAAAATAATCATGATTTCATTTTGAGGTAACTTTTTCTTACAAACAATAAGAATAATAAGAAATCATCATTCAAAAATTTATTTTGAAAATGTTACAAAACCAATCGATAAAGAATTTAATAAAAAAACTCTTACATATTTAATAAATAAAAAACCATTCTCAAACAAACCCATTTTACTCAATAAAAATAATATATAAAAATAATAACATGTCTAGAACTAAAATGCATACAAATAGCACTCTCAAATAAGCCCATACTACTAAATAAAGACAATATCCATATCTCTTAAACTGAAGAGATAATATTGAAAGGTGGTCAAGAAATAAACTTCAAAATAAACCCATACTAGTAAATAAAAACAATATCCATATCTCTTAAACTGAAGAGATAATAATGAGAGGTTCTCAAGAAATAAACTTCAAAATAAAATGTGACAATGTTGTTTGCGCTAGAGCAACTGAACAGACAACCTGGAAACCCGTGATTTTGAAATTAAATTCAAAATAAAATGCTGAAATATTGTTTGCGCCAGAGCACCTAAGAGACAACATGGAAACGTGATCAAGAAATAAGCTTCAAAATAAATTGTTGAAATATTGTTTACGCAGTAGCCTTCCTTCCCTTGGGTATTTTTCTTCAGGCAATATATCTTAATATGTCAATATCTTGCTGGTCCCTTTCTATGAAATCCCGTGTAATCAAATTTTCAATGATCTTTTTAAATACTTCTCCATCTATCTTGAACATCTCTCCATGTTGGTCAATGCATTCACTTATTAGCTGTTGATAATGCAAATATTTTTTTCTCTTCATGATGCGGACTATTAAGGCACTAATTCTGTGATTTCTGCTCATATCAACGTTGTCAATGGCATTTTTCTTCTCATCATGGGATGGAAGTAGAATCTTAATCTTCCTTCTTCCGTTTGTAAAACTGTAATTGACCTCAAAGCCATCACTTGTGGAGTGGAGATTTGTTTTGTATCCGGTTCCTTGAGCAAAATCCTATACTTTCCAAATAAAATGGACTGCAGCAGTCTGATGAGATCTTCATCTCCCAAATTCAATTGAGATTTGATATCTAAATAACTCACCTTTTGAGAGTTATTAAACAATAACAATAAAATTGCATAGTATGGTGTTACTAGCATTTATGTTGGCCCAGCATCAAAGTTGCACACGACATTACAAGTACCCATGGAATGTAACCATGTAAGTTTTCGTTGTTTAGTACTTGCAGAATAAAACTCGTTGAATGAGTCCACACATTTAATCATCTCAAATGGTAAATTAGGTTCAGAGGATTTGACTCTTGGCCAAAATGCAAAATTCAGTACCGTAACTTCCAAAGGATGACTATTTGGATTTTTAGTCAGGTATGACTCAAAAATAACTTGGTTCACCTCTGCTTGTAACATATCTCTAAACATACGCTCCATCTTGGGTGCCAATTGGTCACCAAATTGCTGCTTCAGCTTTGACAACATGCTCAGCTCACGAATATCATTTGTACTTTTATCATGCACTAGTATACTGGCTAGTTTTCTCCCATAAAACTCCCCAAATAGATCTCTATCACTCACATATTGAATAAGCTTGGTCACATTTACAAGAATACTCTTAATCTCATCATCTCTTAATTTTTCACGAGTGTCGCCACCCTTTTTAAGTACATTATCACAAAGGGTGCCAAGGAATTCTTCGCTTGTGCTTCCTGCAACTCTTTTATTACAGAATCCCTCGAATGCTTGGTTTAAAGTCCTATGAAATAAAACATTGTCATGAAAGGCATCAATGACGTATACCATATACTTGTCATACAATTCCAGAACTGTATATACAAAGGCAGCTTCTTCTTCTACGCCACCTATGTCCCTTCTCCCTGCCTTATTAGTTATAGCATTTAGTGCCCTCATAACTGGTGCATATACTCAATTGTTTGTGGTTGGCTCGGAGACGGATGGATTCCCTATCTATTCCATGGAAATGGGTTCTCCAGTTCAGAGATCAACGAATCACAAATAGCCTATCGTTTCCATCCCATAACCGCCTGCCTATCCTCTGCCTTTTCAGAAGCAAGCGTCCCCTCCCTCTTAGTGCCCAGCTATCTGGTCTAGTTAAAAAGACCTTCAATCTGATGCACGCCACACGCAGGGGCTTGCTTCTTTATTATTGGTAATCACGAGAATCCCTAGGTTTCATTCCTAAGCTCCGGCCTTTGTGGATCTAGTAGGGGCTTCCGTCCCATCCCCAACGGATGAGATAATCGAAGTCTTTTCCCGCATCAGCGGGAGGATATTAATGGTCAAAGATCTCAGAGTTTGAAATTGACACACTATAAACCTAAAAAAAAAAGTGATCCTCAATCTTTTTATTGCTGGAGACATGGATTAGTCTTCAATAATTGGTTAATCACAGCGAGCGGCTCTCTGGCCATTATCAGACTAAACCAACCAGATGTCTTCGCAAGCAAAAGAAGAGTTGTCGTTATTTCTATCCACCAGTTACCAGGGTTTCTATCTATACTGAATACTCATACTCGATCCTTAACCGATGCCGCGGGGTAGACGAAGAATGATTGTATATAATCAAATTCGAGAAATAATCTCTGCTCCCTCTTCCCTGCGTATGCTCCCTTCTTCACCGCCGCCCGTTCTTTCTTCACCTCCTTCGCCCGCGCTCCATTCACCTCCGCCTCCCTCCACCTCTCCACTTCCTCCGGTCCCTTCTCCCCCCTCCCATCCTCTCACTCAGTGCGGCCATCCTCCATCTCCTCCTCCCTTCCGCTCCACCCTCCTCCGCCATCAAAACAAGGGGAGCGCCGCTCCATGGGCGCCAAAGGGCCACCACGCCACCAGTAAAGGGCGGCCCATTAGCGCCCATGGAGCGGCGATCCCCTTGTTTTGACGGCGGAGGAGGTGGAAGCGGGAGGAGGCTGGAGCGGAAGGGAGGCAGAGATAGAGGATGGCCGCACTGAGTGGGAGGATGGGAGGGGGGAGAAGGGACCGGGGAGGTGGAGAGGTGGAGGGAGGCGGAGGTGAATTCGTATTGCATAAGTTTATAACCACTTTCAAGAGGCATTGATACTGTTAAATAATACTACATACAAAACTATGATAGAAATGTGTTGCGATATTGTATTCAATTATCTTATGTTATATATTAACTTCTGGCTTCAAACCAATCAGAGGTCATTGTCCTATATATTATTGCAAGGCATAAAATATGAATAGGATCCTAAATTGATACTGTGAAAATAGTTATAAAAAAAAGATAATTATGGGAAAATATTGAATGGAAGAGCTTAAAAAAAAATTCTGAGTCATTTTTCCAGAAAATATGTCTTTGAGGATTATTTTTTATAAAACTTGCATTGCCACTCATTTATAGACAATTCCATTAATTGAGTCTTGTTTGCAGTTTGTTTCACCACTAAATTTTTTATTTTTTTTTAAAGAACCAAATAAATCATATATCTAGAGACCAATTAAAAGAGTCTAATCATTCTAAAGTGAAATATTGAAATATAACTTCCACTTGTTCACACAGAATTTCCTCATATTGTCTTCCATATAGTTGGGGAGATTGCAGATACTATGGATGGCCATGGGTTTCTCTTACCTCAGAATTGGCACCTCTTCTCCAGTGTTTAAGGATGAGATACTATATGGAATTGTCAATCATGTTAGTCATTTCGTGAATAAACATACATATCAGTTATGGTTACAATTTGTGAATTATGGTATAGCATACATTTTGGTTGTGTTTGAGCTTGGAAATTTTAATTGCATCCAGACTTTTTAGTTATGGTGTATAAGATGTGTCCTCATCTAAAGGCTAGTGTACCTATTGATCATGCATTTTGAAGAACTTAGAGAACGCCATCGAGGACCCTTGAGTTAGACATTATTTAGTATTTATTGTATTAAATATATGGTGTATTTAATTATTTTTTCTCGAAAAAGATAATTGTGGAATTGCCAATTTTTTCTTTACAATATGAAGAAGCAGAAATGATGCACATTTTGTTTTGGACCATGGTGTAGCCTAATTCATTCTCTCTCTTAATAGAGTTGTCTCATGGATTATGTGGTGACTTCAATGAAACTGATCTGCTCATGGTGCAAAGCAGAGCATTGGTGCCATGGACTTGATTGGATACAAGTAGCATGATATTTTTGTTAGTTTGGGGAAATCATGTATTCAAATATTATGTACTTCATGCATCCTTTATGGATTATGTTTCTTATACATGCTTTTGGCTATTGTATCACTATTAATTACAATATAAGGATTGATTTCATTTTTAAAAAAGATAGTTTGCACCTTTTTAATAGTTTTACGAATGGTTTGGTCTCCATTATGTACTCCAAGATTTCTGGAAATGCTCTTAGATTTGGAATCAATATAGATGACATTATAAGGACTCGGATTTCATTGATTTTAAAGACATTTTCTCCCCTTTTTGTTATTTTTATAGGATGAGAATTTTTCATTAACAAGTAAATCATGGTTTATTCCCATGAACTGAAGTCTGGAAAAAGAAAATCAGAATGATGTCAAAGTAAAGCAGGACTACAAAGTTCGATGACTGATAACTGAAATATATTTTTTTCTCTACGTGTAGAGAGGTTGCTTGTCTACATCCCAAATCCAAATGCTTCAAAGAATGAAATCATAAAACAGAAACATTAATTCGCTTTCTAGAATAATGAATGCCTCCCATTTATTTTATGAGGCTCTTTTAGAATATTTGTTTCTTTAATCTATTCCCTTTGAGGTTTCAACTCACAGTATTTTCTAGTGTTTCTATCAGGGTTGGATGCAGAATGCAACATTGATGGTTTTGCTCTTGATTTTCAAGTATGGATTGTCTTTCTAGAATGTCATTGTTTAGATTTCTCTAGTATATCTTATTTATTTGGATCTAGCATTAGCTGAAATAGTTTAGTTTTGCATCGAATTCCTTGGCCCAAAGATAGTTCATGGCAATAATAGAGTATTGTTTATTTCATATATTTGCATATGTTATTTACAACATGGATAATTTGGGGAGATATTGCTGATTTTTTGTTTCTATGCTTTGCGGGAAATGTTAGTGTAAGGGGGTTAAGTTGGGGGGAGGGGGGGTTAATGTTTTTCAACAAAGTTCCAATATAGTTTATAATGACTATTGATGTTGATTTTTTTTGTTTATGAATGTTTGTTGATTGTATTTTAAATTTGTACATTTTGGATATACAGACCATGGCATCACGAAAGATATCTGTGAATGTTTCTGGATCAAGAGCAGCGATGATTGCGTCGAAAAGAACTGTTGAGGTATCTGAGAATGTTGAGCCTCAAGATGAAGTTTTGAACTTTGAGGAATCAAAAATCAAGAATGCTAGAGAATGGAAATATGCGGCCGAAGAAGACAGGACAAATTATTTTTGGCATTTGAAGGAAAAATATCAAGGAAAAGCGGATAGTATTCACTTATATTGTGTTGCATTTCAATTTCTTCAATCAAATTACCAATCATTGGGATTGTTGAGAGATATATGTGTGATGTCGGGTACAGAAATTGTTTATGCACAAGTGAAACAAGCGAAGACCTTTGCCAAAATTCGATATTGTTTGAAGGTTTCAAAATATAATGTTCAGGAAACTTTCACACCCTTCTGTGAAGGGGTTGTACATGATATTGAAAGCGGGAGAGTAAGTTTCAATATTGAGATTATTTTTAAATTATTTTTCTTATAACTTGGATATCACAATGTAATAGATTTAATACCATTTTTTTTTTTGCAGGATTTTGCTAGGTCGATTTCAAACATGTTGAATGGAATTTATTATATAGAGGAAAATCATATGGATGTCGTTAATGCTGCACTTTAAAAAGGGAAAAGAACCAAGGAAGAATAAAGAATTTTCAAATGTTCAAACTGAAGAAGTACAAGAACAAAGAGGAAAGAGCATCTGACAATCAAATCAGGTACCTAGAAATGTTACATTTAAATATTTATCTCGCCCAAGTGAACACGTTGAAATTGTTGCCAATGAGCTGTCTACTACTGTTCGTAAGAGTAAGAATCAATCTCGTATTTAAGAAATATGGTTGAGGGTGCTTCAATTCCTTATGAAGGCATTGTTGATTTAGATGGAATCCCTTCAAGACAGAAAAGGAGGAGATATTCTGCTTCTAATTCCAATGTTATCCATGAATATGAGAGTGAAGATTCTGGGGGTAATAGGGAAATCATTACTCCAGGTGCTGATCTAGAGGATGGAATTGTCAAGTCAACACAAAATACCATTCGAGATCGATTGCGGAGGGATAAATTGGTTAACAATGGGCATACATTTGAGTTGAATGTGAATCAACTTTTCAGACCCATAGAAGGGCAAGATCAATTTAGAATTAGAAAACCACATCATTTGCATATTCACAACTTGAAAGCATTAATGAGGCATAATCCCTATGCACATGTGGTTGACTACCTAGTGCTTGTTGACCCGAAAGATGTTCCTACTAGAGATGAATTTGATCAAACAAGAAGTTTTCATTACAAATATTATGTTCTTGGAGGGAATCATTCTTCAGAGGCAAGACAAGAATTGATGCAAGAATATCCCAATAACCCTATTTTTGAAACAGTGAAATGCATTGTTTATGCTGGTTTAACAGATGTAAAAGCAAAGTTGTTAGCATGGGATCATAACACAGATAGCGATTATAGGATGACCATGACATTTATTCAAAGGGTGAGATTCATCCACAATGAATTTTTGCAAATATGTGGTGGAGATAAATTTAAGGTTGATGCAATTTTTCGGAAACAATGTTGTCTCGAAATAGGTATCCCTATTAAAGAGGATATTGTAAAACAGAAAATGCCAAAGGTAGTGATGCATTCAGAGCTGTAGATGGATATTTCCAATTGGCATTCAGAGTAGGGAAAACATGGGATTTGGTTGAGGACATATTTAGCATGTGGGAGAATATTAGCATAAAAAATCAAAAAGTGGAAAACAGTAAAGTTGTTCCATGGACCGATGGTAAGTCAGGTCCTAACATCAAGAACTTGCCAGAAGACATGACTATTACACCCTGGAGAACAATGCAAGGTGTGAAGGATGAAACACTAATAGCTACAATATTGTCACGGGTAAAGTCAAGTGATTTATCAATGGAGGAAATGTGCAGTGGATTTGATAAGTAAGTTGATGTTTTTTTATGGTACAAAGTATGTTTATTGAGCTTAACATTTCTGTTATGTTCTAAGTATTATGTTGTATTATTATATATGATTGTAAACATTATTTATTGTTTCATCATCTAGTCACAAGATTTACATGAAAATACAAGAGGAGATGGTTATAATGTTGAATGAGAATAGTTGGGATGATGTCAAATGCAACTATCCAGAATCAATCTCAATAGAAACCTTAAAACAATTTTTGTTGCATTCAAGAAGGTATGTTGATCTATGATACATCCTGAATTATTTATTTCGTAAATCATTTAATGTCTTTTTTATTACTTATAGAAAAACATTTCATTTGAATATGCCAAAGAGGGGTACAGATGGAGTACCAGAGTCCTTCAAAATTCATATCCAAAGAGCCAAAATAGAACGACAAAGGAGACAACGTCTTGAAAACATTGAACTTGATGATACACTTGATCATTATATTTGGAATGGGATTGACACTGTGCAATATAAAGTCATTTTAGGTGACTGTACGGACATTGCAAAAATTGTTCCTAAAAAGGAGTACAGGCTAGTTATTGCAGATATCCCTCATGGATTCAATATAAGAAACACTACTTATGATTGTGAGCCTTATACTTACCAATCATTCAGTAAAGTGGTTTCAGGATTTGTAGATGTCACAACATCACCACTATGGAG
>LPNX010614535.1:0-69649 GCA_001517045.1 Pseudotsuga menziesii | reverse complement strand
ATATATATAATGTAATTTTTTAATTCAAATAATAATTATTAAATATTTTTAATATTTTTTTAGATATACTTAATTTAAACATATAAAATGTATATAGTTTAAAAATTTAATAAAACACAAATTTAGTATTAAAAAAAAATCTTCCACATAAAATTAAATTAATTTTTTAAACATATATGAAAAAATTAACTTTACTTTTTTTCTAATATATATGAATAAAATAACTTTTATAAAAATATATTAATTTTTTTTAAACATACATGAAAAAATTAACTTTAACTTTTTTTTAATATGCATAAATAAAATAACCTTTTTAAAAATATATGAATGATAAATATTATGATATTTATTTCAAATCAATTTTTTTAAACATATATATGAAAAAATTAACTTTAACTTTTTTTTAATATACATTAATTAAATAACTTTCTTTTTAAATATATAAACGATAAATATTGAGATATTTGTTTTTATTTGAAATATTATATATTAAATAAATATACAATTATTAAAAATACTATAGATTTCATTTATGGTTAATTTTATATACAAATCATTATATAATAGCATTATTTTAATTTTTTATTATTATTACAATATTATGAAAAGTAATAACTTTTTGTATTTCAATATTATGATATTTATGTTTATTTGAAATATTATATATATTAAAGAAATATATAGACATTCAACCTTTTTAAAAATGTTATAGAGATCACATCTTAATATATGGTTAAACTTCATATATAAATTAATTAATAATAGCATTATCTTAATTTGTTTATTATAAGAATATTATCATTGCTAGACTTGCTTAATTCATACACTTTATTTTTATTTTTACATAATTGGTGGAACTTTGGACTTGGTGAGCCCTTTATTAGGTAGGAAATCAGTATACCCATTAAAAAAAGTTGTGATTTAGATTGGGAACCATCTAACATTTAGCTCTCTCACATAATACAAAAACAATATCACCCCTTCAAATCCAATTCACATTCTTATCTTTAATGTTATCAATGACATTTGTCCATCCATTTGATTCAACCATATTATTTGAACATTATTCCTTGTATTGTTAAAATTGTTTTCTCCATTTTTATTTTTATTTTCAATGCATGTATCTAAAGGACACCCCCATAAACACTTATTTATTTGAAATGAAGTTACATTGAAAGTGGAAAATTATGTCTTTGTTGGGATTTTTCCACAGAGGCTATTTGATGAAACATTTAGAACACCCAACCAATGCAAATAAGAGAGTTTGGGCCCACTCAAATTATTTATCGCCAAGTTCAGTTGCTCCAATGTAGATATCCCACCAATAGATGCAAGGATTCACCCTTTCAAATGGTTCCTTGATTAATTCAACAATCTTAAGCTACTCATTCTTCCTATCGTAGTAGGGATTTCTCTAGTAAGATTATTGCTAAATAAATCAAATATGGTGTTTGTAGACAACTCATATGAGAGACTAGTCTCCCTTCCTTTCATGCCAATTGTTATTTCTTCATGTAATACATCTATATGCTTGACTGATTTTTTTGTCAAGATACATTGATTGCAAACCTAGAGAGTCTCTCCAAATGATACATGGTATTGTTTCATTGAATTTATTATTGGATAAATCCAAGATATACAATTTGTTGAGATTTGTGATGAACTAAGGAATACCACCATGCAAATTATTAATTATTATGACCAACATCTAAAATTCTCAAATGCTGAAAATATGAAAGGAACAAGAGAAGCTCACCTATCAATCTATTTTTACTTAAATCTAGTAGTTGAAGTACAATTGGCTAAATATGTTGAAAAAGTTCCAAAAAAATTATTAGAATGACCACAAAAAAATATGCATAAAAAATCTAATGATGATGATGGTTAACGTCTACTAAGACCAAACTTGGTCTATCGGACCTAAAGAAACCAATTAATTAGTTTTTTTTTTAAATTGTATTCCTATGCTCAAAGAGCTTTGTGAGAAGCGTCCTGAGCTCACTATAATTTTGACAAGTTAAAATGCAAGGAAGGTCAGTATTGCAGCAAATATTATGAAACTGAGATCTAATGTGGGTGTACGCAGGGCACTCTAAGAGGAAGTGATTTTCATATTCAATGTTCCTATTCTCATAGAGATGGCAAATCCTTTCCACCCATGGTGTTTTAGGAACGGTCCAACGACCTATTTCACTATGGAGCTCATGAGAGTTCGTTCTTATCTTGGCTATATTAATTTTTTTCTTTGAACTGGCTAAAACAAAGAGAATATCTTTAATGATATTACCTCTGTTACAATTGGCTAAAGATATTGAAAAAGTTCCAAAAAAGTTATTAGAACGAGCAAAAAAAACATATGCATAAAAAATCTAATAATTGAAGTCCTGTACAATTGGCTATAAATGTTGAAAAAGTTCCAAAAAAAGTTATTAAAATGAGCATAAAAATGCAATTGTCAATGCTCTTAGAAATAGTTCCTCTAAGTTATTTTATGTCTGTAGGGAAAAAAACCACTAATACCATTAGGAATTTTCCCAGTTAAATTGTTTGAATTCAAATATAAATAACGCAAGAAATGAAGTTTTCCTATTGCATGGGGATGTTACATACATGGGGGATGTTACCCGTAGAGTTATTTGAATGAAGATAGAGGATGGGCAATTGATTATAAATCAATAATATTACCTATGAGACTATTATTATAAATACTTAGGTCAGTCAACTTGGTCAAATTGGCAAGTCAAGTCAGTGTGTAGAATTCAGGGGATGCCGTGTCGAATTCGGTAAAATGCAAAAAGCCAAATCTTCAAAAGATTTGGAGATATTGGAGTCGAATAATTGTACGATATTTTTCAATGTTGAATAGTAAATTTTATTTGGCACATGCCCCAAGCCAGTACCACCCTTAATAGTCAGGTCATGCATTACTCTCTCTATTAAAGAAATTTCCTCGAATCCGTTCTCCTTTATGGCCCAGTCAAGTGAACTCAATCCGCTCAATTTTTTATTTTTATATTTTTTAATTACCTCCACTCTACGCAGTCAAGTCAATACTCTTATTTCTTGCTTCAGAGACTCTGAATCCATTTTGTAATTGCCTTCGCACAAATTTACATGACAGCAGCGTTCTCTCCAATTCTTAGGCTTTGAATGAAGCTGGGGTCTAAAAATATTTTAATTTTGTCTTTCCTATCTCATTGCCTCACTTAAGTCAATTCAATGTCCTCATTTTTTTATTTGTCATTGTTTTATATTTTTTATATTTTATATTTATTATTATTTTAAATATATAAATTAAATTATATAAACAAAATTGAGTCATAATTATAACATTTTTTCATTTTATAATTATAAAATTTATTAAAATTAATTTAAATAAATAATAATAATCATCATAATTGAAACGTCTTTCTTTTTCCAAATGACGTCCATCTGTCTAAAAATCTATGTGATTATGCTTGACATGTTATCAATTTAAAAGATTAATAGAACATTAATACACAGTAATGCATTTTTGGAACATTAATATAAATTATTTGGAAAGTTAATAAAATATTAATATCAATTATTATGAAAAAAAACATTTTCTTTTGTTAGAATATGTGTGATTGTTCAACTCTTACATTGAAAAAAACAAAATACATTTAAATTGTATTACCAAATAATTATCAATATTTAAAAGAAAAAGGAATATCAACATAAAAAGTAATTCCCTATTAATCTTTACAAACCAACTTTGAGACATACATGAAAATGTCACTTTTTTTTTCTTATTATGTCCCCGACAGGGGACATTTATATACAGGTCAGTGCTATTATTTTGGTTGTACCATTCCTCAAATTTAAAAAAAAACTAATGTCTAACTTTGGTGGAGTTTAAAAAAATTAAATTTGTTCATTTTAAAAATTTTTAATTGGTTGTTGGCCGAGTAACGTAAGCTTTGGAATGTGAACCTTGGGCGTTGGTGGCGTTGCTGACTGAAGCAATTTTTAAGGCGCATTGATGGAAGCCAGGGTGCATTGAGGGCAGTTTAATGGGCCTCTTTTGTGTCGGCGATGCTGAGGGTGATGCACAGAACGAGGGAATTTACTTTGACAGGAGCTGTTACCCTTTGTTACCCTTCAGTTGCCACCTTTATTTGACATATTTTATTAAGGGCATAATACCGAAGAAGCAGTCCTGGTTGTTTAAATGATGTTGTCCTTCCTGCCTCCAATCCCCATTTACTCTACTGTGTGTTCATGAACTCTTATCTCTCGCTTCCCGGATTCTAGTCATCAGTGTTATCTGCTGCAGTGATCTCTTCACACAGTGGTAAGAGCTCTGAGATGGCTTTCTGAATAATTCGGGTCGTTGTATTTGTTTGTAGCTGAATTGCAAATTCATTAAATAACTCTAGTGTTCAAGGACTGGATTTCAAATTATCTGTGGAATTTTTGTTGAAAATTGGTGTTTTCTATTGTACATTTCGTTTTTCTAAATTATGTTTGATATGGGTTTGGATATGTCAGCTTCTTGGAGCTTTTTCTGTGTTGCGTTTGAATATTTTGGTTTGCTGGAGATTTATCTGAGCTGGATTTGAAATATTTAGGGTAATGTATGTTTATTTGAGGCGGGTTTGGATTAGTCACTGCATGCAATAATGATGGCTAGAACTAATCCTTGAGAGCAAGAAAGGGAAGTTCCAGTTTTTTTAGTAGGTAGAGTTGTAAGGAGAACACCATAAGAGCTAGCTCTTAGAGTAACTACCAGCAAGCGAAAGAACCCACAGTCGCTGTGAATCCTTGAGCAAGAAGAAGAACTTGGTTCCAGCAGTAATGCTCGCTGGAACCAATCTTTGAGAAAAAGAAAGGGTAGATCCATAGATATTATTGGGTAGAGCTGCAAGGAGAACAACAGAAGAGCTATCTCTTAGAGAAACTACCATGAAGTGAAAAAACCCACAGTCGCTGTGGAAGCAGAATGTAAATGACTCTTGGCTTTGATAGGGACACCGACTGTAATTTATCGAATTCATAGATAACAAATGGGTTGAAGCTTCCAAGGTATGCACATTACTTCTCTTCTTTCACTTCACGGGAATTTAGTATTGTTTTTTAGATGAGTGACCAGATTTTTTCCCTTGGCTTAGTCCTCACATGGATAAAGTGCTTTTAAGTTTGTTGTTTTCCCAATTTTTTCTGATTTTTCTGTAATGTTCATTTCTTATTTCTTCCGCTGTCCAAGATACCCTATTCACGTCAAAAGATTTTTTTTTCAACACATTAGGTCGAAGTATCCTGTTCTAAATGGTTAAAGCTTGGATAGTTAGGTTGCAGGATTTGTTTTTTTAGAACCCAGCGAAAATGTCTCGGATAAAATATAGAGCTATAAATTTATTAAAGTATTTTGACTGTTCCTGGACCCTAATCTTAATCATATAAATTATGGGAGAATTGCAGATCCTCCATTTGAGGCCAGCTGAGTACAAGAGGTTGAGGCTTAGTAGAAACATAAGAACTGTTAACAGAGCCTATGGAGGTGTTCTATCTGGTTCAACTATTTGTGGCCGGTAAGAAAGTGTTACCAATGCATCAAACTCGAATTGATTATAATCAAACAAAGAAAGCTGAATTTCGAGAGTAAAATTGATTATATATTACACAATGCAATGAAGTAAAATCAATTAAATTGGAGACACACATGCATGCACACGCATAGATATACCTTTACAAGCCCTAAGGCTTAATGCTACTTCGCATGACTTTGATACATAGGCTCCAATATCATGGGAAGGTGCACAAGTGCAGTAAAAAACATCATCTATAACATGTCTAGACCTTTGTTTCATTAGGTTCTTTTATAATTATAGGCAGTGGGACTTCACAGGTGGATGCAAAAAATTTCCTTCAAATGCTTAAATCATTTATAGAATCGTACTTACCAATTATTACACGCTGGGTTCCACATTCTTTGACTGTATCAAGAAGCCTTGCTAAAGCATCTTGAGTATGTGCATAATCTACAATAACAACAAATGCCTATTCCTCCTTTATTAATTCACATCTTCCAGGGATTGCATCAACTTTTTGAATTCCCTTCATTATATCATCTAATGGTGCTCCCACAACAATCCCTACGGCCACGGCAACAAGAATGTTATATACATTATGCCTCCTAAGAAGCCCTAAAGATATTTCCAAATTGCCTTTGGGTGTTATGATCAACACCTAAGTTTCAAACAAAGAAAGTTGAACTTCCAAAGCATAAACATTAGCATTATTATTCCCCATTGCATAAACATATGGATTGCCTTGTGAAATAAAATAAGGAGCATTTGGATCATTAATGTTAACTACTGTACGATGCCATTCAGGATCCACCATCTTAGCAAACAACCTCCCCTTGGCCGCTCTATAATCTTCCTCTGTCTTGTAAAGTCCATATGATCCCTAGTTAAATTTGTAAAGACTGCAATATCAAGATCCACTTTATCACAACAACCCAACACAAGAGCATGCTAGGAATCCTCCATAACACAAGCTTCAGTACCATTGTGAACCATCTTTGCCATCAGTTTCTGCACATAAACAGCATCAGGAGTGGTAGAGTGAGCTTCCAGCTCATGATCGCTATGAATATAATAAGCGATGGTACCAAGAAGACCAGTTTTTAGACCCATGGTTTCATACATACTCTTTATCAGATAAGAAGTGGTAGTTTTTCCATTAGTACCCGTTATTCCAATCACAACCAGTTTCTGCAATGGATTGCCAAAAAAAAACGCTGCAAGTGAGGCAAGAATGGAATTCCCTTCCTCCACCATTACCATTTCCTTCACATTTATGGACTCATTTATTGTAATCTCTTTGCTAGCAATGATAACCATGGCCCCTCTCTTAATGGCTTCAGTCAAATAAAGTTGTCCATATGTTGTCATACCTGTGCAGCAGATGAATAAATCCCTAGGGTTCACTTCTCAGGAATCATGTTGAATGCCTATGATCTCTACATCTAAATCTCCAATCTGAGCAATGTTAAAAGTTATTACGACCTAAGATAAACAATGCCCTCCCATGATAATGGCGACCATCATGTTCAGAACTTGCTAGGTGTTGGGAGTTTTGTCCTATGTCTTTGGCATGCCTCCCATAGTAATGGATGCCATCATCTTCATAACATCTTGGGTGTTGGGAGTGTTCTCATGTGCAGCCATAGCACGTGTAAATAGTGGAAGATGCCATCATCTTCATAACATCCTCGGTGTTCTCATGTGCATCCATGGCACGTGTAAACAGTGGAAGGCATGTGTGATGGTGGGCATTGAACGAAAAGGCCACATATTTTGCATGGCTAATAGATTCCCTAAGCACGACACATGGAGTGCTTCTTGTTTTTTGATAAGTTTTTGTTATGATATTTTCTTTCTAGCTGATTCGTTGTTTGTCCATGTAGCATGAATATTGACTAGATAGTTTGTCCATAGTATCATTTGGTATGGGAAACTCTATAAAGTTTTGTTATTTTTTATACTGAAAAGAAAATTGATTAATGAACAGTCCCTGTCATGTGTGATGCAGATGATAGTTTGGAATTTTTAGTTGAGAATTTTTTACTATTTATAAATCTTTTTAGCTAACAATTTTAAGGTCTACAATTGTGGAAATATAGTTTTTAAAATTTAAAACTCACACTTCCTAAAGTTGAGAATCCACTTTCTCAAATTATTATATTTAAAGATGACCTAATAGTCATTAAATGAAAAGTCAATGAAAAATAATTTCTGTTATTCCAAATCTAAGTTTATTAACTCTGTCAATATGGACTCTGTGTATAGACTAAACCTTTTAGAAATCCAGTCTGCCAAGTTATTCTCACAATAAAAAAACAAGACTCTCAATTAAATTTTATATTGCAAATAACGAAATTAATATGAATTTAAAATAAATTTTTTCTTACCACATGTAACTGTATAAAAAGCAAAATTATATTTTCCAGTGCATATCATTATTGCATTTTTGGTTTCACGTCAAATTGATTATGATCATAAATAGTACAGTGCATGTCATTATTGCATATTTGGTTTCAGGTCAAATTGATTATGATCATAAATGGAAACATCAAAATTTGAAGTTGAATATGATCATAAGTATGAAGTAAATGGAAACATCAAAATTTGAATTTGAATATGATCATAAGTATGAAGTAAATAGAAACCACAAAATTCTTCTGGAGGGAGAGAAAGGTAGGAAACAAAAAAAATATGTAATATTTTTTACTTGTATTTAAAACTAGCATTTGCACCAAGAGGTGCAAAAAAACGCCGAGAGGGTATAAATATTCTATCTTTTCGCAAGCCAACCTTTGTGACTTACCTTGGGAGACTACATATTAATACTAAGTTTTGAAATTTTAGGTTAAGACATTTATAACTGTTGTGTTTTGGGGTTTCGATTTTCGATTATAAATTTTGCAAGAAATAATAAAAATTAACTGACAACAACTTAAAATTAACGCGTGCAATGAGTATGTCGAATATTTGCAAATAATAATAAATTTCAAGGTCTCGCAACTCGCAACCCAAAAATTGTGGGATGCGGGTTTCAGGAAAGATTAGCGGGATGACACACAATACTTACAAAAATTATCCCGCATCCCGCATCCCACAATTGCAAATTTCAGGATGTTGGTTGTGGGATGCGTGTTTCGGGAAAGATTGAATACAACTTCATTTATTTTGTCTTCCCGTATCCCACATCGTGAATTCTGCATCTCGATTGCCGCAACCCGGAACCAGCAAATTACAGGATGCAGGTTTCGGGAAAGATTAGCGGGATGAGACACAATACTTACAAAAATTCTCCCGAATCCTGCAACTGCAAATTTTGAGATGCGGGTTGCGTGATGGAAATTCTTGCAAATAATAAATTTCAATTCCCCGCAACCCGGATTGCGGGATGCGGGATTCAGGATGCGGAATGAAATAATATTTTCAATATCTCGTTATGATCCCGCATCCCGCCAAGTTTAATCTCGGCCGTCCATTTGTTTTAATCTTGCTTTCCTAATTTGACCCGCTTAAATATATATATAGGCTGGTCTTTTACAATTTCTTTACCAATTTTTTACTGTTGCGAATTACTGCACTGTGTGAATTTTCTATGCATGAATTTTACGAGGAAACTTCATCACAGTCTAGTTCGATTATAGGTTAGTATCTTGGTCAGACCTTCATTCAATTTATTACTATAGTCAAGCCTGAATTAGTTTTAATTTTCGCTTCCTGTTGTTTTTTCTTTTAAACAGAGTTTTTCCAATTTGCAACAATGGCAAGATCCCCACGTTGCAAAAATCTGCAAAAGGATATGTTAACCGAGGATCCGAAATTCAGTATTTTCTCATATACCAGTGGAATAATCATTGATACCTACCAAATTGAATGGCCGAGGGTTTATGCAATTTTTGACAATGACAAATTTTCTGATATTCAAGACAACCAGTTGGCTTATGAAAGAATCAGGGATTCTGGACTTCATTCTATTGTTGCTAGACCTGCTATCCTCCCCTACAATGGTGCGGTCAAATGGATAGTAGAACATACGGCCCCAAAAGACCATTCTTTGAACGATAGTAGAGGGTTAGAGATAGCCAATTTCCGTCCCAAGGTATTTACGAAGGCTTATGCCCTTAAATCGGTAAGACAACCCCTCAATGCAAAATTTGCAAAAGCCTCCAAAAGTAGGTTCAATTTCGAAGAAATGTTAAAATCGTGGATGCACCAACCTAGTAAATTCTCGAAGAGGTCTGACGACCTTTACCTTGTTACCTGGTTGAAAGAACTCTTTTCCTTATTGGAAGCTATGTTATGCAGACTATCATGGCCTTCCTAATTCTTCTGTGTTCAAGGCTAAATGGGCTCCGGAAGCTCATCATGTTTTAGCAACCGACGATTCTTTCTCGTGGGCATCCATCTTGCCACTAGAACTCAAAATTCCTATCCAAGACTACCAGAAGGCCACTGCTAGAAAGAAACCCAATTTCTTCTTTTCAGCCTTCATTTATGATATATTTTGCGCTGAGTTCCAATATCCCAATTTGGGATGGAAGTGAAGTTTTTCAGCTCCCCCAGTGCCCATTTATTATTCCAAACTGTGGGATACTAACTATGCACCCAGGTTCTATGATATATGTGAACACTTCCTTGGCACCATCAATTTTTCAATATTCAAGAAGGAAGCTCCTGCATTTTCACCTTAAGCCATAGCTTTGATTTCTACAATGGGTGAATGGTATGTTGGTGAATACTTTTCATACATCAGGATTTGGGGTAGCAACACTGTTCATATGCTACCTAGAATTGTCCCTGACAGGTTGGTTCTAGAAGAAGTGGCTTTCCAAACTATCAATGACGGGATTTACTTTCAACAGTGGTTCCTTCTTCCACGATCTAGATTTAGCAGTCCAATAATGGCGTGGTCCTCTCTGATGTCTCTCTTCCCTCACCTCATGTGGCTCTGATACCACTTGTTACACATCATAAACAAATTACAAGAAGAAACACCATTACAACAACGATTTGATGTGGTAAAACCCCATAAGGGAAAACATCCACGTTGGCAAAGTATTGAAGCTCATTAATCAATATCCAGGAGATTACATGATGGGCCATTCAACCTCTCAACCTAACACAACATTACGTATCCCAACCATGCACTATATACTTCATGAAATAAGTTACATGAGTAAAATGGTTGTCAGTTATACGTGTTACAAAAACTTCCCGTAAACACATCTAGTTTAGTTGTGATTATTAACAATCGTAAACATGTCTAGTTTAATTGTCATTATTAACTCATAAGATAAATCTGATTCTACATATTGCCCAAGGGTATTTCCTACCACTTTAGAAATAATCTCTTGACCAAAATTTAAATGGCATGTTTGGCATTTTTATCCAGATGGGAACAATATCATACCTTTTAACTCTTGGACTAGATAAAGGGTTCCATTTTTTAGAAATAGCATTGTTGAAACCCATCTCCGATTTTCAACTACAATAGTTGATGCATCCTTCGCATTACTGAAGAGAAAAGAAAGCCATCCAGATAGAAGAAGAAAAGCTCTATTGAATAAACATACACCTTCCAAACTTCATTGGCCTATCTTTTTAATCCATCATCATTTACCCTTCTGCCTATAAATCTCTCCACCAATGTAGTTTCAGATGTCATAATGATCTCATTTAAATGGATATCCTCCCTAAGAACCAACTTCATAAGGTTTATTTTCTTTGAAACAACTTTGATCTTCTTTTTATGCCCGAGATTTCTTGATTCCGTTCCAGATCCATGGGGAAATGAAGCCAGTGTCAAGGGAAAATCACTTACAATTGGTTGCTCCAACAACCTATTATCTCCAATTTTCCTTTCTCATGATGTGTTGAGTCCAAAGTTTTGTGGCATGATAGGGTACCTATCACGAAATCATTATTTCCTCCTTTATTCAAGCCACTTGTTTCACATGCAATGATCACCTTGGGATCTATGTCCCCTTCCAGACAATTGAATTTTTAAGAATTGCCGTCTTTTCAGGAACCATCTGATTTAATAAGGGTTTTAACAAGATTTTTAAAACTCCTTTTTTTTATATGGAATATGCATAGGAAACCCAACAATACTTCCCCACATTAGTGGATGATAGAGGTGGTAAACCGCCGGCCATCCTCGCAGAAGACCTAACCCCAAAGGACTCAAGACTCGAACCCGTGACCTCTCCCCGAACTGAGAGAGTGTGCACACGTCTTACCAATTGAACTGACCCTTAGGACTAAGATTTTTAAAACTCCTTAAACTCATATTCACCGTCCCCAACATTTTATTTAAAAATATACGTACTTATTATCTTGAAAAATCCAAATCATTGAAAAAATTCTTGAAGTAAATCACTCTGTACTCATTCTTAATTTCCATTCTTTACGTATGCCTTTCTTGAAACAAACATTCTTGAAATATCATATTGTGAGGATTTCCAAATAGTAAGATGAATCTATAATCCAATCAACTATATCTATCTATTTTAACTCTCTCCACTTTTTTTAATATTCTGCGATTAATTCCTACCAACACATTTTCTTTACTCCCTATACATTTAATTAGAGTCTT
This sequence comes from Pseudotsuga menziesii, assembly GCA_001517045.1. Classification (NCBI taxonomy): domain Eukaryota; kingdom Viridiplantae; phylum Streptophyta; class Pinopsida; order Pinales; family Pinaceae; genus Pseudotsuga; species Pseudotsuga menziesii. The sequence continues at coordinate 57,508 of LPNX010614535.1, read as the reverse complement.
CGCTTTGCATCTCACATTATGGCCATGCTATGTTACTTCGTTTCAGTAAAAACACTACATTTATATCCTCTTTTCGTTCTTCACTTTCACTTTTGTATATTCTTAATCATTAACTCATACCCAAAGCTTTATTTATTTACTTTACACTTAATTTTCTATGCTTCATGCTATGGTTATATTGCTTTCAATTTTCTTCCTATGATCATATGGACTGCACGTTATCCACTTTACATCTCATGCCAAGGTTATGTATGACGATGGGCATGAAACATACCGTGATTCTTAAAAAATCATTAAAAGGTGCAAGCCAATTTTTATATGCGTAATATGAGAGTTTACATCACACAACAAGAAATAATAAATAAACCAAGTGGATATATGTGGATATGAAGAAAATAGAGATCCATCTTCTTCATATTTTCCATACTAGGAATGTGCTACCACATTATCTTTGTTTTTTCAAATGATCTCATAATTATATGTTTAACATATTTGTGGCTCGTTTGCGTAGAAATCCTTTGTTCCAAAAATACATCAAATTATATTGATATGTTTGGATAGGAAAGTGCTTGTTAAATGAGATTGGAATGTCAACTTTCAACTACATCAAGGATGACCATCACCTATTTCTTGTAAGTGGACTTACCCAAACATTAACCATGGAATTTTTTATGAGTGGAAGTCAAGGAATCCTCTTCTTTCACCAGTATGAATCCGAGGCTACAACCCAATGCATCGTATTCTAATACAAAGTCTTTGTAAAATAAGGTGCTTCTAAAAATGAAATGGTAGACATAGTTGTTTTTCAATGGTGATTAATTTAATCAATATAAATTAATTTTTGTTAGAGATAATGTAGAAATGGTATATTGTATTGATTGCAGTTTACTCAAGATAGGATGGGTGGTATTACAGTTCCTAGTCTGTAGGATTTTATCCATGATTAGTGGATCTAGATTGGTCTTTGGGTTACCTATATATGTAATTTTAATTCATTAATACAATTGAATTTGGTGTGCCAACCTTCTCCTGTTGTGTGAGAGCCTTTGTGCTCTGCACTTCCTCCTCTCCAATTTTCTAAATTGGTATCAGAGCTATTTGTGTGCTCTGCACTATATCATTGGGTCGTGCATGGTAATTTTTTTATCTTTGTTGATGATAGATCTAGATGTGCATGGGTCTATTTCATAAGAAGCAAAGGTGATGTCTTTGAGTATTTTAAGGAATTCAGAACCATGATTGAAAAACAGTCAGAAAAATGTATTAAAATTCTCAGATCTAGCAATGGGGGTGAATATGTTTCTGAAGCATTCAAGAGGTACTGTAAGGATCACATAATCCAACAACCATTTATAGTTCCTTATACACCTCAACAAAATGGGGTATCCGAGAGAAAGAATAGAACAATGGTGGAATGTGCACACAACATGCTTCAAGGTAAAAATATTTCAAATGTTTTTTGGGCTAAAGCCATTAATACTGTTGTTTATTTAAATAATAGAATTCCAGCAAAGAAGTTAGATCTTCAAACAGCTTTTGAAGTTTATCATTGCTATAAACTAGAAGTTGATCATTTAAGAGTATTTGGTTGTAAGGCCTTTGCACATATCCCAAAATATGAAAGAAAAAAACTTGATGCAAAATCAATTGAATGTATATTTGTTGGATATTGTACTGACAAAAAAGCATACAAGTTGTTTCATCCTATCTCACATAAGCTGATTGCAAGTAGAGATGTGGTGTTCCGTGAGAATGCAGATAAAAATGATAGGTTGAATGATTCTGATGTTTGACATATCTTTAATGATAATGATGATTATGTCAAATTAGATGCAATAGTTTAGCAGGATCAGGAACATGAGCAATAATAGGAGCATGTACAAGAGCGGGGTGAAAGCAGCATGAGCAGTAGTGATACTTCGTCTAATGGAGATACATCAGAAAGAAGAAGAATAATGGATGGAACGCCTGCACGAACTATAGTACTAAGAAGCTCATCTCGACAAACTCATCTTCCTCCAAGGTATTGTGACTATGTTTTAATGGCCAATGTAATGAATGTAACTGAACCAATGAATTATGAGCAAGCCAAAGATAAAGAAGATTGGCTAAATGTTATGAATGAAGAATACAACTCTATAATGAAAAATCAAACTTGGGAATTAACAGAGTTGTCTGAGAATAAAGTCCCATAGGATATAAATGGTTGGTCAAATCTAAGTTTAAATCAGATGGTAGCATTGACAAATTTAAAGCTAGACTAGTTGCATGAGGTTATGCTCAAAATGAGGGAGCTGATTTTGAATATACATTTGCACTAGCAGCTAAATTAAATACAATCAGATTTCTTGTTGCATTAGTTACAAAACATAAATGGAAAATACATCAATTAGATGTTAATTCTGCTTTTTTGAATGGTGACCTAAAAGAGGAAGTGTATTTAGTTCAACCTGAAGGTTTTGTACAGAAAGGACAGGAGCATCTTGCTTGTAAATTAAAGAAAGCTATCTATGGATTGAAATAAGCCCCTAGATCATTGTATATAAAGATTGATACCTTCTTTAATTAGAAAGGTTTTGTGAAAAGTAAAAGTGATCCTAATATTTATGCGAAGAAAGATAAGGAAGGATATGTTTTTTTGATATCTTTGTACGTTGACAATCTCATCATTACAGGTAATGCATGTAAGTTGATTGTAGAAATTAAAAATCAATTGTAATAGGAATTTAAAATAAAAGACCTTGGTGAATTACATTATTGTTTGGGACTTGAGGTTTGGAAAGAAACTGGTAAGACTATGATCACTCAAAGTAAATATGTAAGGGAAATATTGAAAAAGTTTAACATGAGTGATTGCAAAGCATCATCGATTCGTTTAGATCAGAATTTGAAGTTGTATAATGAAGATGGAACTAAAGATGCAGATGGTACTTTGTATTAGTAGTTGGTGGAAAGTTTGAACTATCTCACCACTACCAGGCTAGATATAGCATACATAGTCAACATTATTAGTCAGTTTATGGCTAAGCCAAGTGAAAGTCATTAGAATGCTCCAGAGAAAGTCCTTAGATATCTCAAAGGAAGAATGATTTTTGGTCTTTTTATATACTGAAAAATTTGATGTTCAATTGGCAGGTTTTTCTGATTCTGATTGGGTAGGAAATCCTGATGACAGAAGATCCCTTAGCTTATGCATTCAACATTGGATATGGGGTCGTGTCATGGAGTAACAAGAAACAACCAATTGTTTCTTTATCATCTATAGAAGCTGAATATAAAGCCATGTCCAGTGCTACATGTGAAGTTGTTTGGTTGAGGAGGACTCTTGAATATGTAGGCGAAAAGCAAGAAGAACCAACAAAAGTACATTGTGACAATCAGAGTGCAGTTAAATTGGCACACAACCCAGTTTATCGTGCAAAGTCAAAACACATTGAGTTGCAACATCATTTTGTCAAAAAAAAGATTGAGTCTAAGGAAATGGAACATATTTATTGTAACACAAGTGATAATGTTGCTGACATATTTACTAAGTTGGTTGGCAAAATTCACTTTGAAGTTCTTAGGCAGAAGTTAGGTGTTGTAGAAAATTCATTTCTACATTAAGGCGGTATGTTGGAGATAATGTAGAAATAATACGCACATTATTTGAGATTTGGGTCAATGTGTATTTTCTATGATTAACATGCAGAGGTTTGAGATCCATATCTTTTGGATTTGGATTTGGTTTGTTGTCTAGATTTTTCAACTATATATTATACCCTTTTCTTCATAGTTAATTGAAATGGTTGTGTACCATTACTGTGTAAGCCAGCTTTTAAGCTTTGCCTTGTCTACCTCTATTTGAAATTTAAAAAAAAATATAATTTAATAAAAATAAATCAATCTAATTAATATAAATCATTTAAATAAAATATAAAACATAATAATCTTTAAAAAATATTAAAAAAAATAATGAAAAGAAACCCATTTAATTAATAAAAATAATTAAATATAATATAAAACTTAGCGAGCATCTAAAAACCAGCCTTATTATCCAAGTTCCTTTAAACTAATAAAAGAAAATATAGATATATTAATTATTTAGAAATAAATCAAATATAAAACAGAGAGATCTGTTTAAAAACTAATTGATTCACTTTCACTTTAATTTAACTGAATGTGAATGTTAAAGCATATTATGTATTCAGAATTATTAGAATACTTCAATTAAAACAACTATATTTATGTTCTTTCGAGTTTCTTTTTTCTATATTATATGCCACTTTGTTTATTCACTCTTCACGCTTTATGTTCTTTCTCCTCTACAAACTTTATCCACTTTACACAACATGCTATGATTATATTCTCCCAATTTTCCTCCTATCTTCTCTTCTTTGTCCCCGCCGACTTTAACAACTTTGCATCTATTCTCATTCTCTTCTTTATCACCGACTTTGGCCACTTTACATCTCATGCTTGCATGCCGATGGCCATGAAACAGATATACAGAGATTAATTATGTAGTTAATCAGAAAATATCATTACAGGCCAATTGCTATATATACCCCTGGGAACGAGACGAATATGGTCATGTGCGCTTTTGCATTCTTTTTAAATGCTATTTTAGCTGGAATTCAGGGACAGTGGAAGTACTCGCAATCTTGAAAAAATTCTTGTCCAAATCTATTATGCTCCCTTCGCTAATGGAGGTGAATAATATGTATTAACTAAATGACTTTGAATGAATGAATTATATGTCTTCATTACGATATGATATTTTAAGTTATTTCATTATGACATTATGAATGGATCTTTACTACATCACTAAAGAGTTAGTTTTATTTTCAACTCCTACAACTATTTTTTTTATACAAGTGTGAAAGATAAAATGGGAAAAGTAATCCTAGTTAAGGAGTCGAGTTCATATAGGTCATTTATAAATCTTTCCATTTTAACTCCTATGGGAAATGGGAAATAGATTCTTTCCATTTTAACTCCTATGATCTGTTCTTTCTACCCTACAAACTTTATCCACTTTACACAACATGCTTTGATTTATATTCTTCCAATTTTCCTCTTATCATCTCTTCTTTCTACCCTACAAACTCTAACCACTTTCGATCTCATCTCATTCTGTTCTTTATCGCCAGACTTTAACCACTTTACATCTCATGCTTGCATGGCGATGGCCATGAAACATATATACAGAGATTAAATATGTAGTTAATCAGAAAATATCATTACAGGCCAATTGCTATATATACCCCTGGGAACGAGACGAATATGGTCATGTGCGCTTTTGCATTCTTTTTAAATGCTATTTTAGCTGGAGTTCGGGGACAGTGGAAGTACTCGCAATCTTGAAGAAATTATTTTCCAAATCTATTATGGTCCCTTCGCTAGTGGAGGTGAATATAATGTATAACCTAAAAGACTTTGAATGAATGGATTATATGTGTTCATTACGATATGATATTTTAAGTTCTTTCATTATGACATTACGAATGCATCTTTACTACATCACTAAAGAGTTAGTTTTATTTTCAACTCCTACAGCTATTTTTTTTATACAAGTGTGAAATACAAAATGGGAAAAGTAATCATAGTTAAGGAGTCGAGTTCATATAGGTCATTTATAAATCTTTTTGGACTTTTTAAGCACCCCATCGATCTGACCCTAGGTGCGTCGCTGCCATAGGTCATTTATAATAGTTAAGCACCCCATCGATCTGACCCTAGGTGCGTCGCTGCCCAATGGACCAATCTATCGGCACTGTGTTCTGGAGAATGCTGAAATCAAGAGGCAGATTCAAGAGCTGCTGCAGAAGGGTCACATCTGACGAAGTTCATCGCCCTCTGGGAACCCGATCGTGTTGGAATAGAAGAAGGATGGGACTTGGAGACTCTGTATTGACTATCAGGCGCTGAACAAGATCACTGTCCGGAATATGTACTCGATCCCATGGATTGATGACCTCCTAGACCAACTAAAAGGGGCGAAATATTTCAGCAAGATCAACTTAAAGTCCGAGTATCACCAAGTACCGATCGAACCGACCGATGTGTGGAAGACTTCATTCAAATCCAAGGAGGGCCTTTTCGAATGGCTGGTTATGTCTTTCAGGCTGACGAATGCTCCTGCAACCTTCATGAGACTAATGGACGACATCTTGCAGCCATTCACCAACTTATTTGTGGTGGTGTACTTGGATGACATCTTGATCTTCATCCAGACTTGGGAAGAGCACCTCCACCACATCCGACTTATCCTCCAAACACTGCGGAAGCACAAGTTGTGTGCCAATTTGGACAAGTGCAATTTTGACATGACCCAGGTTCAGTATCTAGGATACATTATTGATGAGTGTGGGGTGCATGTGGATCCAACTAAGATCTAAGTCATTCAGGATTGGCCAGCCCCAACCACTCTAACAGAGCTTCGCATCTTTCTGGGTCTTGCTAATTTATACCGCAAGTTCGTGTTGGGTTTCTCTCAAATCACTTGGCCCTTGAGACAAGTCACCAAGGGAGGAGCGAAAAAAAAAATCTTCTAGTCGAAAACTCAATAGAAGGCGTCCGTAGAGTTGAAACATCGCCTCTGTTGTGCCCCAGTGCTCACATTACCAGACTTGCAACAACCATTTGAGATTGAAACATATGCTTTTGACTATGCTATTGGGGTAGTCCTTACTCAGCAAGGGTATCCAGTGGCATATCACAGTGAGACACAGTTCGACACAGTCCGCAAATATCCCACTTATGACAAAGAGATGTATTCCATTGTACAGGATTTTCGACAATGGAAGAATTACATTTTGGGGAAGGAAACGGTCATCCACACCGACCACTGACCCCTATAGTTCATACAGACACAAGGGAAGTTACATAACGGTCACCATCAGAAGTGGTCCACATATCTACAACACTTTCATTTGAACATCAAGTATAAGAAGGGCATCATCAATAATGTTACAGATTGCCTCAACCGACCACCGATCGTGGCGATAACCACTGTGCTCAACTCTTGTGGGCACGAGACTTTTGATTGGCCGCTTCTCTACAAAAGCGATCCAAAATTCAACCACACATACAAGACGCTTTTGGAGGGAAACCGAGTTCCAAATTTTTACTTCAAGGATGCGCTACTATGTCACATGGGACACCTTTTTGTTCCTTCAAGCGAGAGTGCCAAGATGTTTTGGGAAGTGCACTACAGTCGGGCCGGTGGGCATTTCAAGGTTGAGAAAACAGTTGCAGTACTACACAAGTATTTCTATTGGTCGAACCTTGGACAAGATGTCAGAAAGTACATTTGATCCTGCACTGCCAGCGCCATTTCCAAACCATCCACCAAGAAGTAAGGGCTCTATACTCCTTTTCCTACCCCTAGTCGACCTTGGGAATCCATATCCATGGATTACAAGTCGGGCCTTCCTTCTAATAAGTACAATAATGATTGTGTGTTTGTGGTCGTCGACAAATTCTCAAACATGGCCATAATGGTGACCTGCATGAAGAATATCATAGCAGAAGCCACTGCTAAACTCTTCTTTGAATGAGTGTGGGTACACTTTGGGATCCCATAGTCGATCATCTCAGATCGGGACAGCAGGTTCCTAAGTACATTCCGGTCCAGCCTATGGTCAATGCTAGACATCAAGCTCACCAAGTCCACAGCTTTCCTTCCCCAAACTGATGGCCAGACAGAGGTCATCAACATGGTGATCGTACACATTTCGTGCATGTACAACTCAAAGAATCCACATTAGAGAAAATTTCAACTCAAAATGGGCCTCCTAAAATGAACTAATAAAATAATAGTTAAAATAATAAAATAATATTTATTAATTTTGGAGGAAGAAAAGAAAAAAACTACTTTTTTGTTTGTATTTTTGACATATCTCCTTGTGTTTTTACTCAAATTTCGATCGGGAGAGCTCGTTGGATGCGGAATTAAAATTCCGCATCCAACGAGTACCCACTCGGCATACTTTTGATGGACCCCGCTACCCCAAAAACAAGAAATACCTGAAAAAATGAAATGATGACATCATCATTCCATTTTTTTCAAGTATTTCTTGTTTTTGGGGTAGCGGGGTCCGTCAAAAGCATGCTGAGTGGGTACTCGTTGGATGCAGAATTTAATTCCGCATCCAACGAGCTCTCCCGATCGAAATTTGAGTAAAAACACAAGGAGATATGTCAAAAATACAAACAAAAAAGTAGTTTTTTTTATGATACCTAGCCCCAAATTTATATTAAAAAAGTGTTTAAGACCTATACAGTATTTCAAATTTAAAGCGATTTCATTGGCTAACACATGATGACATGGAATTTGAATAAAAGTTAAAAGGCCCATTTTGAGTTGAAATTTCCTCTAATGCGCACATGGGATGAGAGCCTCCGCTATCTACAACATAGCTATAACCGGGCCCTCCACAATTCAACCAACCAGAGCCCATTTCAGGTGGGCTTGGGATTCCAGCCACTATGTTCCATTGACGTAGCCATGCCATTTGCAGCTACTCAGAATGATTCGACTCATGTCTAGTCTAAAGTTTCCAAGGTGGACAACTTCATTGAGCGCATTCAAAAAATTCGTTAATAGGTTCATGACATATTGGACAGAACCAATGCTAAGTACAAGAAGCCGCGCATGATCAGCATCAGGTGCAACACAACTTCCAGGTGGGCGACAAAGTGTGGCTACATTTGCGGAAGGAGCATCTCACTAGACCACACCGAAAGCTTCACTCGCTCCGATATGGGGAATACACCATCACCAAGGTTGTTGGGGACAATGCCTTTGAGCTCAACATTCCACCATTCCTTGGTCTGCACCCAGTGTTCAATGTGGACCACCTTCGGCCCTACTTTCCACCTCTATTGGACACATCAGACATGGCAGAACAACTCACACCAACAGAGTTAAACCCAGACTACATGGAACAAGCCACAACTAAACGAATTATGGACACACAAATCAAGAACACCCACCAGCAGAAGATCTAGCTATATCAAGTTGTCAAAGCAGGCCAACTCCTTCACCAGGGACCAAGTTTAGCAAAAGTTTCCTCATCTCATGGAGGAACTCAACACAATGGGGACCATTGCTTCCTAAGGGGTGGGGAATGATCCAGGAGGATATTGGTGGCCACCCTCCTATTCCACTTGGACCCCCACCATTGTTTCTTTCAGTTTTTCAGTTTCCTTAATTGTAGCACAATTTACCATTTTTGGCAGTTTTTAGGTCCTAAACTTTCGAAGCCATTTTGAGGCCCTAAACGACGTTTTTTCAGCATCAAATGGTCAGGTAAATATGAGTTTGTTCCGGACTTGATATTTGCTATTTATGGTTGTAGTCCTTGAATAGATATTTCTAACAATGTATCATGTGCATCAAACGGAGGTAGTATGCCAAAGTTACGACCCCGAAAAATTGATGTACCAAGTTACCCAACGGGGCCCACATTTTGGCATTTCACCTCCTAGGGTTAGGTTTTTGGATGTGTAGGGTTTTCCATTGTTTCTCAATAATATATAGGCCTTCGAGCCTCATTGTAACACAGAGTTCAAAGGCATGTAGCTGCCACATCTCTTCTCAGAGATAAGCTACCGGCACTCTAGCTACTTTATTTCCATCCTGTCTGTACACAAGTTTCAGTTCTTTGATATTAATGAAACGAAATGTTATTTCCGCTGCATCTTTGTTTTAATGGTTATTTTTTTATTCTTTTGTGTTCCTACATAAATCCGAATCACCCCAACACTTTATTTAAAAATATGCGTACTCATTATCATAAAAAATCCAAATCATTGAAAAAAAATCTCAAAGTAAATCACTCTGTACTCATTCTTAATTTCCATTTTGTATGTATTCTTAATTTCCATTTTGTATGTATGCCTTTCTTGAAACAAACATTCTTGAAATATCATATTTTGAGGATTTCCAACCAATAAGATAAATCTATAATCCAATCAACTATATCTATCTATTTTAATTCCCTCCACTTTTTATTTATTCTGTGATTAATTCCTACCGACACATTTTCTTTACTCCCTATGCATTTAATTAGAGTCTTCACTTTGCATCTCACGTTATGGTCATGTTATGTTCCTTCGTTTCAGTAAAAACACTACGTTTATGTTCTCTTTTCGTTCTTCACTTTCACTTTTGTATATTCTTTATCATTAACTCATACCCAAAGATTTCTTTATTACGCCGTTAGGCATTTTTCTCTGAAGTTTTGTTCTAAACCACTGTAGATGTCGTTGTCCCTCTGGCCAATGGTATTTTTACGCATGGCTTCTCCTGGGCTGCGCATTGTTCATAGTTTTTTACACGTGTCTTCTCCTAGGCTGCACATTGTTCATAGGTTTTCTGTATTGTCCACTGGTTTATGCAGCTGTCCAATCGTTTCCATGTTTAGGTTTTTAACATGGTTTGGTTTCATTGTTATGGAGGTTTCTTCCATTACATTCAGTGCAAATCCTGTGAAATGGATCGAATCCGGAGCCTTGAAACTATCCGTGATGATCTTGGTGTAGGCGATAAATAAGGGAGGTGACTCGACTTGCCAGTGAGAACCAGGCTGTCGAGTGTGTGGGTAGGACGGGTGTGCTTTGTAAGTGAACGTGGAGTGGAGACTTTGACCCATGAAACCCTCTTATCTCCTTTGAAATCGGGTTTTACCAGCCATATCACCATGAAGACCAAACCCCAACAAAATCCAACTGACAGAGGAGGATAGGATCTTGCTAAAAATGGGGACCAATAGTAGGATTTAGGTGCACCAGCTTAGCAATGGGCCGTATGTTTTCGGATGGCCGGAGCAATACAAAGACAAGCAACCGACGATGAGCTCCATCGCTATGTCGTACACAGGAGGGGACATCAAGAAGTCTGGCGATATGAAATATCCGGGTAAGAACAATCCCAATGTGGACAGTTGGTTTTCCAGTTTAGTTGAGCAAGGCACGGGATTGGGAGGTGGCTAGCAGCTGGCTTGGCAATGGAAAAAGTCCGATGAACCCAATCTGAGCGGTAACTTGAAGAGAGTTTTTATTTTTCTTGAATCTATGTCTCATGATCCTTCAACTATTAGCTCTATGTGATCGTTATCCAATCTAGAAGGACGAGAATCTGTTCAGGTTGCTTCTTTGGTGGGTGAACCAACCTTATGCTTGACAAAGAACAATGTAGATCCCTCGGTGTCTGCGATAGGAAGAACCATCTCTGGGCCTGCAATTCTGCACCCCTCACAAGTGTCAAAAAAGGGTATGTCATGGTCTGATTTCTCTGACATCAGAGTAAGAAGAGCTCTTACAGTGGGGATGTCTCTTCAACTACTCCAGAAGGTAAATTCATTTTTTTTATTACATAAGAGAGATTTTTTTGGGCCTTATAGCATGCTATTGGTTATGTATGATGTATGTCTAAGTGAAGACTTTGTTTCAGTACAGCTTTGTGGTATCGGTGCAGTCCTCAACTTCATGCCTCAAATACTTAAACAATCTGGAGTTGACACCTTGTTAGTTCAAGCAGGCATCAAGGCAAAGTCTGATTCTCTGTTGGCAAGTGTTGTTACCTGTCTGCCAATGTTTCCCTTTATAGTGCTTGCAATGTTTCTAATGGACCGTGCTTGAAGGAGGTATTACTCATACTTATGTACATCTAATAGGTATTGAGAATTTAAATCCTGTATAAAAAAGAACGAAAATATGTCTTGGTGCATATCTCTATTATCTACTTGGAATATTTCATTTCCAGCTTACTGATTTCTAGTGTTCTGGGAAAAGTATATATAGAGTCTCAAGGAAATGGTTAATGAATCATTTATTCATTCGACATCTCTAGACACCGTATAATATGTTTATGTTATCAGAAACAGATTTTAAGGGGGGTGCATCTGGCTTCTGTTTCCCATTTCTGGATGGGAACTTGAAGATAAATGCAACATAGATAGCAGAAACTTGAATTATGCATTTTTATCTAGTCATGGCATACTTATCTTGGTGTTCACACACAAGATCTTAAAATCCAGTCGAAATTCATAATTTCTATTTTGGCATTTCATATGGTGCACTTATTTTTCTTAGGGTTTTCTTTCATTTCTCATAACTGGAAGCAGATTTTTCATGGTTAGTTTTAAATGCAAATGGGAAAATTTATACAGCAACAGAAATCTATGAATTTCTTTCAGTGGATTTAGCTGAAAGATGGAAGCATAAAGGCCATATGTGGTTTGGGGTTAATTTTCCATCTAAGCCTGAACTTTTTGGTGTAGGTGGAAAACTGGAAAGAAGTGATTAGAGCACATCAAATGGAAGCTAAAAAATTCTTGCTTGTTTTAAGCATTGAAGAGTGCAAATTTTCTCTTGATGTGCCTTAAATTCAATAGGATTTCAATTGATCTCTTATATTCAAGGATTTCTCTAAGAACAAATTTAGAAGATATGGATATTCTTGATGAAAAATTTCCAGAGAATCTCGATGATACTGTCAAAAGTTTGAATGAATGCAGAGTAATAGCACATGATAGGGCTATGAATGGTTTCAAAATGCTTGTCTCAATCACAACTGGTAAGGGTTTGATGAATTCATACTGAAAATATAAGATTCTAGCATTTTGGTTTCTTTTGAGCTACCGGATTTTCATTGTATGTGAAATCGTGATGTATTTTGAAGTTTGACAACGGATTGTTACCTTTTGTTCAGTTCTAGGGTTTTGAGAGTTTCTTTGAGAGTTCTGGTAATGAGTAACATGGATGCCGATGCATTTTTTCATGGAAATTTGTGATTGGGTGGAAAAAAGAATTGTGTTATTTTGTTAAGTTGCTATTGGCCTATTGGACTTTAGAACAACCAAGATTTCTGTTATTATCTATCCCAATTCTATTAATTTTATTTTTTATTTTTCCCTTTTTTTGAAATCTATGTTTAAACTTTACTGAAATGGCATTTAGTGCTTTTTCCTTGTGTTGCTATTTAAAACATTGGTTGCAGGAAGAAGTTTGTGTACTGTTGTGGAGGTTGCATATGCTTGCGCCAGTTGAGGAGGAGAAGAGCTACAAGCGTATGCCCTTGAGCATTTGGAATCTCTTGTGTGTTTTTCTCTTTGATTTGGGAGTTGCACAACAAAGAATGTCTATCAAGAGCTTGAAATTGCAAAAGAGGAGTTTTGGAAATTAGGAAGGTGTTAGAGAGGACTTGTATGGAGATGGATGACCTTTCCGACATATATTTCATGGTCAACCAAGGAGGTATTTATTTACCACTGGCTTGAGAGTCTTTGTTAGTTCCAAAAGTTTTGTGGCAAAATAGGTATTCATTTTTTTAAGGTTTAAAGAATTCCCCCTAACGAAACTCAGGTTCTTAAATATTAAACCCATACAAGTTTTGTATTCTTTGAATTATTGTTTTATTTTTTTGTTGTTTTTTGGAATTTAAACTCATGAAACTTAGATCTGAAACTTCTCAGTGTAGTTTGGGAGTTTTCTAGTTAAGATTTAGATCCATTCCTTCAAATTATGCATTCTATATTTACTTTTGTGTCAAATTAACACTCTTTTGTTAATGGATGTTTTAATTCCATTTTTTATCATTTTTATTCTTTTGCAACAATAAATGCACTTTTTGATGAGGAGAATATTATAATGGATTTTCACCTGAACCAACCACATACACACAAGAACAAGAAATTGTCTAAATAGTTCAGCCATTGTAGGATATTAAACACCGCTGCGTTATTGTCAAAGGAGAGGGTTATTGACACGTTATTATTATTTTGCAAAGCATGAACCGATTCCAAACTAAAATGACCTATAGGTGTTGTATTGGGTTTCAATTTTGGAAAACCCTATTGGTAAGTTTATACGGGTCATTGAATTCAGACTTAACGCAGATACAACCTTTGTTTTCAGTAAAGTTACTACGAACAAAATGAAGAAATCAGGGTTTTTTTTTTCCAGAAAACTCCAGGTCAAGGGAATGGAGCTTCCAATTTAGGTCCTCTAACGTCAGGTGGAGCTCCTCGCTTGGCCTTTTCCCAGCCCCAAATAGACCTGTCTTCATGTTTACGCTCCTAAAAAACCTTGGATGTTTGGCTTTCCTCACAGCGCTAATGGCTGCAGCAAATCCTTCAAAGGATTTTTGGTGTTCGAACCTGTCTAGCGCGCTCAGTCATTGATGGCATCCTTCGACGAGTCTCTATCCCAACTTTGCAAAGACAACATAGCGAGTCGGCCTTTGACCTGTGGAAGAACGTATTACCAAACCCCCACAAATCTGTGCAATCGTGGTACGAAACCCTATATATAATGGAGGAAAAATCAGAAAAATCAGCAACCATGGGAGAAAACAAAGAGAACAAAATAGCAGATGTCCATGTCAACTATTAGCTCAAAGAGATCTGCAATAAATCCGATGGGCATCTTCTCATAGATTACATCGCATAGAACAAGAAAGGGGGGGGGATTTTCGGAAGGAGTTGTCGGTGACGCTCAGTAACGACCCCGATATGGTGACGTTGGCTATGAAGGTTCTAGAGGGCTTTGATTTCTCTTACTCTGCCAGCAAACGGGTTTGCATTTTTCTCTTGGAATCCATTTATCCCATTTTTGGAAACGACGACAACGAGGTTGTTCCATTGAATGTCAAGAATTCGGCCAAGGAGATTGCTAAGGTTTGGAGAAACCTAATTAAAAAGAAGCATGGGTTGGATTGTCGGGCCTTCTTGCAGCTCTTAATATCTTTTAGGATCGCGACGGAATACAAGAAGTATGAGCTTTTGGAGATACTAATTCCTGCTTCGACACAAAAGGAAGCTCCAGATATGTGTCGGTCTCTTGGATTGTTTCTTGATGTAGGTTAGTGCCTTGATTAATATTGCATTTTATTAAACATTAAGTTAGCCAGCGACAAAGGAGTGCAATAGTTTAATAATCCCACATTAGCAACAATAATGAGACAACGACGTTTTATGAATTACTAGATGTGTTAAAAGCAACTTTGTCAATTATGAAGTTTTCTTGGGGTTGCAACTCCACCTGGAGTTTAGGTGATAGTTTCTTCCCTCACTGCCTCACTTTTGTTGTTACAGTACTAATACCGCTTAGAAGTGCTTGAGTTAATTGTGGGTCCTCTTCACTGTCCTTTTTGTGATACCTTCTTGTTTGCAAGCATCCAAATAATCATAGTTCATATTTCCTTATTTCATGTGTTCAATACTGACTTCTAAGATGTTATGTAATAAGTGCGTTTTTTGAGCAAGTCGCCTAGATTGTCAATGGGTCTGGTTTATTGGTGACATCAGCGATAATTTAAACCATACACCAGGGATCAATTATCACCAGTATGTATGATCCAAATGACATGCCTCAACCAGTTATAGGACTAAGTGCAACTCCATGTCATTTTTTTGCAGAATAGTCACCCATCTTGATTGGCACATTCAGAGGAACTCCAGTTTATGCAGGTCAATGCAACAACCATTGACCTTGGGCTGTGCTTTTGTTTCTAATCCTGAAAATGCATCCTACAAGAGACCTATTTGCATGGGTGGTGAAATGGTATCGAGAGGAAAACCAATAAATATTGTCTACATGGGTGAAATAGTCCTCGAGAGACAAATCAATAAATAGAAATCCCTCGAGAGGCAAATCAATAAATAGAACTTTTGTTTTACTAAGCTATTATCATAGGGTACTTTTCGGTGAAAATCACCCAGCGACATGCCCATAGCAGTAACTGATTATTCATGTGCCTGACATGCCACCATCTTCACTACTAAACCACAACACCATCAGCTGCAAGACTTGTTATTCCACAACAAATTTTTTTGGTTACAAGATGCTTATATTATCACTGTGGCTGCTTCCTATTATCACTGTGTAATAAACATGTCAATTGCCATTCTAGAAGAATTACAATGGATGTGTTCAGCTTACAACACTCTTAACCATCTAAGAAAGATCATTGCAGCAAGAAGCCATGAGTGTGGTGGATCTATTATGCCAAATTCACCTAGGATTTACAACAGTCCCCATCCAAATGCATCCACATGTCATTCTGGGAGAGTTACAATGGATATGTTAAGCTTACAATACTCTTAATCATCTAAGAAATATCATTGCAGCAAGAAGCCATGAGTGTGGTGGATCTATTCTTCCAAATTCACCTAGGTTTTACACCAGTCCCAATCCACATGAAACAACTTGCTTGCATGGGTGAGACGACTCATAAGGGCCTAAACATGTCTTTGGGGATTCGAGCCTTGGTGTGGGATATGAAATGTCCCTACTTTACCAACTAACCAAGACTCTGTTGGCTTAGCATAACTTAGAAAAAATGAACTTATAATGTTTGAAGTTTATTCGAGTTAAAGTGAAATGTACAGTTGTATGTGGATTAGACAATATATATTAAGGCAGTTTTAGAAAACTATTATGAATTGTTGAACTTGATTTTATATAACAAAGGCAGTAGTTTTATAAATTAAAAGATACCTTGGATGGAAGTGTGGATTTAGCTTAATAAGAAATCTTTGTTCAGCCATCAAGCCTTGGTTCACAGGTATGGTCGATGCAATGTTTAGTCACCAGGGTTCTTTGCTTGGATGTGGCCTTCTCCACCTGAATGGAAAGTGTAAAAAAGTTTGATGTTGGGTAGAAATCACTAGACAATTTTAGCAGAATATTTACATTTTGGACTTGAAACCTATGATTTGAGCACACATAATGATTACCATGAATTCTCTCATACATGATAAATGGACCACTAAAAAGGAGCAAAAGCTCTTGTGTATGAAGGGGGCAACATCAAGCCTCTCTAGGTCTTGGATTCATTATATTATCATAATTTGGTTTTCGAACCCCTGTAGCAGCATCGTCCCTCACCCCAATCAGAGTCTTCCACGCATTAACGTCCACCACGCCTTCTTTCTGAAGCATAGAACATCTCAATAGCCTATCTTGTAGTCACACGCATAGCCTTGGAAGTAAGCGAGGCAGAAGAAATTTGGATTCGTTTTCCATATCTAATAGGACCCTACAGATCCATGATGGAGGACATTGCTAAATCCATTGACCAACAGTTGGCTCCCTTCTCCAAACAACCAGAACTCCATAAGATGAAACCGATTTTACCAGCCCAAGAGGAAATGTAGAAGGATCGTTCATACTCAGATCTAGAGCAAATACATCACAGGTAGTTCAGTTATTCTCCATGAGTTTATAGCATTCTTTATGGAACACATCATTTTTATTCTCCTTTCTCTTCCTGCTTATGATTCCTTTTCACATCAAATTGGGAAATGCATGTCATATTTGCATTTGGTTGGTGGATTCACTGCAAGGTGGGTGCTAGAACTCTGGATGCTGCAACGCTGTTTGTGATGTGGGTCTGGGAAACGATGCCCCCATTTCATGATGGAGGTAATATAGAATGATTCCTCTAATTTCATTCTCTTGCTGGACCTATTACCCAGGAAGTGCCTTGTCTTTAACCCTGATTATCTGAAAACATTTTACAAAGACATGGAGCTTGAAAATTACAAGCAACTTATTGAAAATTCCCCTCAATCACAGTTCTATATTCCGTCTTCTCTTTATGTTAGAAGCGTTGTGTCCCCAACTGCACTGCTGTTCAAGTTTAGAGATCTCAGTTCACCCCATGATTTGCATTTAGTAGAGGAATTGATTCATCCCACAGCCAATAAGGTTTTCGGGACATGGGTTGAAGCTTTTGATGGATGTGGTGGGTGACATGAGGTGGACGAGGAGGAGAAGATGATGTGTTGGTGAGAGATCAGTAGATTAAAAGTATAGGGATTGAAAATGATCTCAGTTTTTTTCCTAATTTGTTTGGACAAGAGATTGTAGACAGTGTGATTGCTGCCATTAGAAAAGGTCAATGAAGCTAGCAATATGTGAAGGTATGTTGAGAAGTGCACCCAATCTTTATTTTATGTTTAGGTGGGTGCTATTAAGCTTTCTATTGCCCCCTTCATACACAAGAGGTTTTGCTCTTGTTTCCTTGGATTTTATGTATTTTAGGTCTTGGATTCATTATATTTGGTTTCATCAATATGTATCTAAGATTTTAATACAATTGTTGTGCACTGCTCTTTTTCTGGGTTCATTCAAGGAGGGGATGCCCAAATAAAGTTCGATATTCTTGTAATTTGTGTATGTTTTTCTATCCATTCTATCCTCCAATTCCTACCTACCTCTTCTTACCAGTTCATTCAAAATTACTAAATAAGTGTTATACTTCACTATCTCTCTCTTCTTCTCTTTTCAAGTAAATTAAATGAAATTCACAAAAATGTTTTTGGACTTCAGAGTTTCTCAACATGTCTCTCATGTTTGTTTCGAGTCCTGAGATGGATCACGGTGCAGTAGGTCCTAGAGAGTTCTATCCATGTGGTCTTAATGCAGATAGCCCCCTCTGCAGCCCCAAGCAAACCATCTTACAATTCCAAACAAATTATCAGTCTTGAGAGGTCTAGCACAAATATCTTCTCATGTTATCAGTTGGCTCTAATTCTCTCATTTTCATGTTTTGGTTCACTTCAACGGACAACAATGTGGAGGCTATGAGGCTCAAAACAACAACTTTTAACAAAAACTATTTTGGGGTATGAAAGATCAATCTTACACTTGGGCTTAGGGCATTATGGTGTATGGAATCCAGAGAATTATTAATATCCATTTACAATGTGGAAAAAGGTGGGTTTAGTGAGAAACTCCAAAATTCACAATCCTAGATTTTGCAGGAAGGTTGAAGTTAATGTGGAGGGCACATCATGTAAGAGTACCAGAGGTATGTAATTGACAGGTTTGATACAATAGCCAATGAGGGGAAGTGCCCCTGGAACTCTATTGACACCAAATCAAGAGGTGAATTTTGACATTCTAATTATATTTTTGGGAAAAGCTTGTATGGATATGAGACTCATGCATGATTAAGTTATTTTCCTTCTTTTCTCTGTATGTTGAATTGGATTTATCTAGCTTTGAATAATAGGTCAAGAGAATTTCCTGAATTGTAATCTTAATTTGCAGACACGGGAAAATACAAAATTAGGTGGTTCTAAGAACAAATCTGCATTTCCGAAGAATTCCACAACAACCTTGCTTCACACAATTGGTGAATCTGAGAAGGTGGCATTTGTTGCTCATATCAACAGCTACATTAGAGATGATCCAGTGATGAAAATATGCCTTCCAATTGATCCTATGACAAATTATCTCTTTGATATAATGAAAGATGGTATTCTTCTATGGTATGAATACTCAATTAACTAATAATTACAGCCTTGTTGCAATTATAGGATAGCTACATGTCATGAAGTTTTGACTGTACTTGGATCTTGTGGTTTGTTCATACAATTAGCTGTTGTCATATTTTTGAGAACGAAGACATTTATTGTTTCTATTTTTGTGGGCATGATGCAGTAAATTGATCAATGTCGTTGTTCCTGGCACCATTGATGATTGAGCAATAAATACAAAATCAAATCTTAATCCATTGGAAATCAATGAAAATCATGCAATTTGCCTCAATTCTTCAAAGGCCATTGGATGCACAGTAGTAAATATTGGAACACGGGACTTAGTTGAAGGGCGGGTAAGTGAAATCTTCTGTATAGTTGTATATAGGTTGTTAAATTACATATTGTATCTGAGGACTTAGATGATGGGATGGAAGGTCAAATAAGCTGTATAGTTGATCCCACCTTTATATATTACCACTGCCATACTATGTTAGCTCAATTCAACAGCTGAGTGTTTTGAGTTATATCTCCTAATATTGAAAGATTTAAGGCTGTTGTAACTGGCATAAATATATTTATGCTACATGTCCAACTCTCTCTATTTGGTTGTGGGATTTACCTGATGGTTTGATGGCCTATATCCTTAAATTACCCGTTTCATAACTCATGAATTAAGGTAAGTGGATTCTTAATAATACATTGATAAATTTGAAAAACGTAAAGGGTTTCTCTACCAATATATAATCTTTCTATATGGTTGCAATTTCTAAAGATTCATTTAACTGAGAAAGTCGGTTGTGAACATCATAACTTTATGCTTTTTAGAAAGTAGGTACATTCTGGTTCTCTGATTGATAGGGACATGGAATCTGTTTTCTAACTCATACGATGTTTGGACCTGCCTTTTGAGGACTTTATAAATGGAGAGGCCCTTCTATTTTGGAAATTAGTTTAATTGACGTGTTTCTGTATTTTATCTAATCACATAATGGGTATATTGTATTTGAAGCCTCATCTTGTCCTTGGCTTGATATCTCAAATTATCAAGGTACGTTCTGATGAGCTTTAGTTCTAACAGTGCATGGTAAGAGCTGCAAAGTGACATGATTCATTTCAATCATAATACTTATATAGTCATGTCAAAATCCAATCTGCTGTGCTGAAAATCTACTTTCAAGCATGGCAGTCTTAAATTCTGCCAATTACCATTCCTTGCTTGTCCTACTTGTTACATTTTCAAAGATAAGTTTAAACCGCATATGCTTCTTCACTTGCAGATTCAACTTCTAGCAGACCTAAGTTTGAAGAAAACACCAATGCTTGGAAGTCCATCAACATGTTGTCAATGCTGAGTAGCGTCGGAGAAGATATTAAAGAGACATATATACTTATTACTATGAGGAGAAATAATAACAATGCTTCTTTTTACGGCATTTGCTACACCTCTAATAATTTAAGTAGCCATAGCTTAATTTGTAGCAGAGAAATCATAAAGCACAATACAGCTATGAATCATATTGAAAAAAATGCAGTCATGTGTTGTATCTAGGGAAGGAAGAATTTGAGGAGTGTTGAATGATTACACTTTATATAGGGAGAAATAATTGTGTCAGGACTTTGATTCCTTGGTAGAGAAAGTAGAAACAATATTATACGTTCTCTAATATTGTGCCTGCACTTTGATATTTATTCTTTTCTTTCTGTTAATCGACGGGAGGTTTGTAGTTCGTTTGGGATTTATGTACTTTTTTCTCCACCTTCTTCCCGCGGTAGACCTGGGGCACTGCAAGTTTTTGCAAT
The DNA here is from genome assembly GCA_001517045.1 of Pseudotsuga menziesii. Lineage (NCBI taxonomy): Eukaryota > Viridiplantae > Streptophyta > Pinopsida > Pinales > Pinaceae > Pseudotsuga > Pseudotsuga menziesii. Next base: position 36,449 of record LPNX010614535.1, on the reverse strand, counting down.
GGCCTCAGATTGGGTAGATTTCTTTAGAGGAATGAAGAAGCCAGTGGCAGTAGTTGTCGTCTTCCTCTCATTTATTGAGAAACATGAGCTAGAATGGGAAATTCCATACTCCATAGCAAGGGTTTCCTTCAACTCTCTGTTATTGGCTTCATTTTACAATTTATCTTTCACCAACAAAAAATATAGTTTATCTAGATGTAATACAAGGCACAACCATACATGATGCTACATTCAGGTTGTTCTTGGCAGACTTTTTGGTGTCAGAATTATGCAATGCCTTACTTGTAGTAGTTGATCTTTTGAGTATTAGTCAAAATAGGTTCTCATGAATCAATCCTTGTGGACCATCTTTATAAGTGGTCTATTGTTGATTGATCATTGGACATTGCTATGTCCTTCGGCCACTTGGTATTTTATTGCCTTGTTTGGGCACTTCAATTTGAAGGGAAGTTCATCAAAGTAAAAAAATAAACTGTGTTTCCATTTAATCATAATAAGGTTCAAATTGTTAGTTGTCAAGAGAGGTACCAAATTATTAACCAAAAGTTGTGACTAAATACAATTTCTGAAGAACATGATCTAATTCCCATGATATAATTGTGATAAATTCTTTTCTGTCCAACAAATTGAGTTCGTAGATTCTCATATGATAGTTGACTAGTTTGTATTTATATATGTAGCATACAGGCATATGTTGAATGGGTTCTCATTCAGGTTGTGAAATGTACAGGTAAGTTATATAAATGTGACATGGCAACTTCTGATACTAGATCATGTAGTCATAAAGATGACAGAGCATAGATAGACATGAGAGCTCCTTTTGAATCAGTCAAGGATGTCGTTAGCTTGTTTGTAGAGAGGGCTATTGGAGATAAAATTACTAAGAAAAGGCCTGAAATTCCAGAAGAAAAGGTGATAATGGAAAGATTTTTCATTTATGTTTTTTTTGTGTAATACGCTTAGCCTTAGATGCCACAAAACCTTGCTTATTTAATTCACTAGAGGAGAAAATAAGTTTTAGTTACAATAAATTTCTCTTTTTCAATGGATTCGATTTATCTAAATCTATTCTTTGGGATTATTAGAGTTGAATATCAAATGAAACACAACTGCATCTTCTACAAAAGGACTTAGTTAAGTTTGTTGGGAGCTTGTTTTGGAGCTTGGGAGATTTTTGGTAACTCTTTGGTCGCTTCCTTTTTTGGGGGAGCTTGTAGAAGTTCCCTATATATTTAAGAGCTTCCAGAAGCTTCTTGACAGGCATGGAACTTCTAAAAGCTTTTTCCCATGTCGAGCCCAAAATCATAATGAATGTGCCAAAAATCAATTGAATGATTGTTGGTTCTCGTGCCAAAAAATTACCAACGGTTAAAAAGTTGGTTGAATCTATCAATCATGCCATTTTAAAAATTTTCAAGGTCATAGATATTAGGAGGGTTCACACCTCTTACCTCTTTACCTCTTTAGATTTGTATTTTTATAACTAGCTTACATTATTCTTATTGATTGATATATCAATTTAAGATCATAAACAACATCAAACACAAAATACCAAAGACTTTGAAAGCTTGATGTTAGTTGAAACTTGAAACAATCAAGTTCATTCACATGGTAAGTAAGCAGTGGTTACCATTTAAAAAAATGCAGAGGAAACCAAAGACTAACCACTCTTGGGAGCAATAACAAAGATGAAAGTTCAAACAAGGAATTAAATGAAAAAATTCTCATGGCTTATTTGTGCATCTCTATAGATAAGAAAATTGCTCTTACAACCCTTACAATGGGATGAAGTTGCAGGTCAAATTCACAAAACATTCCATGGCACTAGAGTTGAGCATAGTTAGTGAAGGGTTGACTTTCAGTCACATGAACCCAATTTATGTTTAACATGGACCTAGGGGTGTGCAAATCTAAAACGATTGAATTTCATGACCCAAATAGAGGCTTAAGAGGCCAAAATAGTTAAGTTAGAGAATCAATGTTGTACTTCAGATTTTTTTTTTGGGTTTAAGACTTAAGTTCATATATTTAAAATAAATAAATTAAAAATGTATTATTGTTGCTCCCAACCCACCGTTTCCTACAAATTTGGGTGAAGCTTCAAGCTGTATTAGATACTTGTACCCACTTACCCACATTTCAGAAATTTGTGCAACATAGTAAAATACATTTATGAACTATCCTGTTTATCCCTAGAATCTTATAAAGTCTTGAACAAACTAGGTATGTAGTTTCTGAACATTCATTCAAAAGGAAATGGGAGTAAGAAATCAAATAGTGAAGGCAGGTGGACAATAAGGGCTTATAAAATAACACTTTTATGTTGAAGCAAGATAATTAATGAAATGTGACATTTCTTCTGTATGTATGTGCAGCATTTGGTGCAATGAGTTGATTGGAGGGTAGGATTGGACTTATTGAATTAGTAAATATTGAAACATGGATATATTCTAGAACACCATCTATGTTAAAGAAAACCTCAGAGACATAACTTCAATTATTGTCTTGCACATTTTAACTGACCACCACTTTCATCTTGTGCAACACTACTATTCAACATGAGGACACCAAAACAATAGCATATACGTATACATTCATCCTCGTGGATCTAGGATTTAGATTGTAATTGCTTTGTTTTTGTATTCATGGTGCAGCTTAGATACTTCCAATGTAAGTGTTGAGAACCACAAGGCATCCTTTCTAGCTGTTAATTTTCCAATGTATTTGCATTGGTATTGGTAAATCAAAGGTGTCCTTGCTAGCTGTTAATTTTCTAAATATTGATGGCATACAACTGTGATGTACTTTCCACTGAATACTGGCTATATTTTCTATGACACTGATGTCTTCCAAATTTTTGGATTCAAAGTTCTGAACTTTGGTTTGAACCTTTTTTTCTTATCAGAAGACTTTTTGTAGAAATGATTAATTTACTAGAGGTTGTAGGTGAAGCAGGAAATGATATTAAGGTGATAGAGCAAAGTTGGAAAATAGATGTGCTGCTTGTTATAGAGGTCATACTTTAAAAGTAGAAAAACAAACACTTGCCTGGGACACGACTTGAAAAATGGAAATGGAGACTGTAGAAGGGTCAGAAATCACACAGACTGGCATGAATGAGGCATCTGGAAATTCCATGGACACTGATAAGTTTTCTGAAGATACTGCAAAGTCAATTTCTGAGGTAATTTTACTGTGTTATTACAAATTGATATAGCAGTTTCATGACAAAATTGTGTGTCAATTTGGCTGCAGGTTAGAAAGATTATTTTCTAAACATTTGAAACTTGGTGATTGTTTTATAAGCAATGCTTTCTAATCTGCATGTGCATTTTGAGAACTAGAAAGTGAAATTGGAATTTGGATGAGACAGTTCTTCCTAACTCATATTTGAAATCCCATGTCATAGAATTTCTAATCTTAAATATCTTTTTAAAATCTGGATATGATACTATATCCGCTGTTTCTAATAAAGCTTGAAGTTTGCTAGATTTTAATTTAGATATCCATTCTTGATTTCAGGTTAATAAAGAGAGTGGTGAAGCAGAACCTGTGGTAAATGGAATTTCAAATTTAGCTAATAAAACTAATGATTTTGAGAATCTTGATCTTACTCAACAAGTTACTGTGGAGCTAGAAACAGAAACTATGCATGAAAGGGAAAAGGAAGAGAAAAAAATCTTGTTTGGGGAAATGTTGAATAAGGTTTTAAAAGAAATAGATGATACTCTCGAGGAGCAAGAAAGACTGAGGGCATTTGAATTAGAATGCACAAGGATGACAATGGAGCTCAATGAGTCTGCACCTAAGGTTTTATAGTTCAAGGAGGATGCCAACTTACCAAAGAAGCTGGAGGATATAACAAAATACACTTTAGCCTTGAGACAAAAGGAAATGACTTTGCAAGAGTAGTTAGCAGATGTTGAGCTCAACAGAAAAGAAGTAGAGGATAAGTTGAACATGCAATCAAAGCACCTACAACAGGAAATGAAAATTAGGTCTTTGAAAGAGGACAAGCTAAATGGTGCATAGGCTATTTTAAGTAAACTTGAAATAACATTAGAAGTCTTAAAAGTGAAGGTCCTCGAGTTAGAGGCACAGATGAAGTTATCAATGGTCAAGAGTGAAGAATATAAAGAATTTGCGAGCCAGAATGAAAAATATTGTGTTGAGTCTTCCAGAAGGGTTGTGGAATTGGATAACTTAGATGTAATAGCTGAATCAAGGACAAAATAAATAGAACAAATTGTAACAGCACTCCAAAAAGATATTTCAGGTCTCCAGCAAAAACATAGTTATAATGAGCAAACACAAGAGACTCTGAATGTAACAGAAACATAACTGTTCAAGGTTGAGGAATTGTTAAAGCATTCAAATGACGATTTGAAACATGCAGAAATGCCAGACGACTATTCATTGAGAATCAAGGAGCTTGAGATTGCACTATTGGATTCAAGGAAGAAGGAACAAGAACTGTAAGAAGTCTTGCTTGTTGCACAAGATAAAATATCCAGCTCTGAAGACATGGAAATGAAATCCACTTATAGACTTTTTGAGATCGAGAATTTAGTTGAGGTTTTCCAAGGTATTTCAAAGGATGCATAAGAAAAAATAGATACTCTTGAACAAGATCTGAAGATTGCTTCACAAAGAGGAATTCAGCTAGGAACTATGTTGAACTATGTTGAGGAAAAGATGTCAGTGCAAGACAGAACTATACAACTTGCAACAACAAGATGCAAGGAACTTGAACAATTGCTTGAGTCACAAGCAAATGATGCAGAAATTAAGTTGCAAGCAATAAAAGAGGACTATACACACACAGAATCTGAAGCTAAAAGATTAAATGAGAAGTTAAATTTACTAATAGATCGTGTCAAAGAATCTGATTACCAAGCATCACAGGCATCTGCCTCAGCTCTGACAATGGGGGTTGAATTACAGGTACTGTATGGTAAGTTGTCTAAGATGAAAATTGTATTGCAAGATCTCAAGGAAAAGTTATGGCTGAAAAAAGTAGGGCCGATGTTGCAAGTTATTCCATTGTAGCTTCCTTAAATAAGTTGCTAATCTTCAGATTTAGCCTTCAATTTTATTTTATATTATGCAGATGCAAGTGGAGAGATTAGACATCCTCTCTAGATATGCATGTTTACAGTGATCTGCTTTCTTGTATTTTGTAAATATCACCAACCTGAACCTGTAATGGGTTGGCACTAGGACATTCACTGTTCTAACATGATCTCTGGTATCTTAACCCGTTGTAGAGTACTCCTACCATGAAATAGATTTTCACTTACCATATTATTTTTTGGAAAACTTCGATCTATAATATTTTATTCCTCATGGGAGAATGAAAATCTTCATATATATATAACAAGGCCCCAACCCTTGCCCCGAAAAAGGTTGAAAGATTAAAAAGATGCTTACCTAGAACTATTTTGTAATGGAGATGCTATTCTCCATCAGGAAAAATTACCATGTGGTATTAGTTTAGTATATTCTTAAAATTGCATGGATGATCGATCTAGTTTCTTTTTATATGAACTGGGTCTGCTTAAAACAACTTCCTGCCTTTTTTGTGAATATCTAATGAATCTTGTCTTTTTTCTTCTCTTGCAGATCTCCAGCTTGGTTAAAGATAATCATGATTTAACCATGAAGTACTTAGAGACAAAAAATAAATTGCAGGATCTTTCTTCTAAGCTCAAAAGTGATCCAATGAAAGAAAATGAAAGGGAGGGAATTCTCAAGGGAAACTTAGAGGATCTCAATGTCAAATTGGCTAAATCTACTGGTTTAGATGTGCTTTCAGCGGATCTATGATGCAACAAAGGTGAGAACAACCATGAACGAGATGGGATTGAAAATGACACCATTTTTCAACTTTATTGAAGTAAATAACAAGGTACATGCATTCTTAGTGGAAGACATCACATCCTTAATCTAAAAAAAATCATCAATGTTATGAATACTAGCTGAGCATAACATTGAGACGACAGTTTATGCATATAATACAAATTTTTCCCCTCATATTGTTGACAAGGTGGTAGTAGAACACATTCTCTGCATTCCTAGCTACCCCTTTTGGGATTCTTTTAGTACAAGCCCTGGATTTACTATCCACATTAGAAAGAAACTTTGTGGAGGTCATGATTGGCTCAGTGCGACTAAGTTTGTCTACAATGTTGGCATGCAAAAAATGATTGTCAGATATGCAATTGCAAATCATTTCCATCATTTAATTGATATAGTATATTCCTGTAGGGATTATTGGTGATGAGAACAAACTTTTACAGACTACCGAACTTGAATTATCATCCTAGAAGAGAAACATAATACAAAGATAGACACTTCAGGATTAGATAAGTATTTTTTTTTTGAGATGGTGGTGCATTCTCCTAGAATGGATGAATGGTATTTAAAGATGATTCTCATAGTTTATGCAATGTATAGTGTAATTGTTTATACATGCCACAACATCCTCTCATATCATGAAAAATTTGAAAACGTGATTGCAGGTATGGTCTTATATTGCATCCAAGCAGATTTTTCTTCAATTTGACTCACAAAAATTTAAGCAAGGAATTGTCCACAACTCTTGTTCGACATATTATCCTATGGAAAAGCAATTATTTTCTTCAACTTAGAACTTAAATATTTAGACTGAAGATTGACATAGAATGCATAGGTGGAGGAAATTTCATTACCATAGAGTCCAATAATGAAATCCATCCCCATTTCACATCAGATATCTGCTTAGAGGAAAATGTCTTTGTTGAAGAGGTTGTAAATTCTATTAGTTATTTCCAGGATCTTTGAGGTATTAGAATACTTCTAGAATTCCCATTTCACATAAGCTCTCTGCTAAGCAAAAAGTGTCTTTGTTGAGAGGAAAGTCGTTGTGATAGACAGGGCCATTTGAATGATAAGTTTGTTTTGCTTCAAGGCAGGTTGATGGATTAGAAGTTGTTGCAATTAATCTAAGATTGCAACTGGCCCAATATGTTTGGAACACCATGTTTGAATACATGCGTTCTTATCAAACATTTTTTTCCTGCTTTATAGTTATAACAACACATTGGAGTATTTTCTTCATGAGATAAATTTCCCCCATGCCATCGCATGTTCGTTGTATAATGTGATGTTAATTGGAAATCCCTATTTTCTAATGTGTAATACTAATAACTTCAATAAACTTTTTATCTATTGCATTGGACTATTCTCTATCTTTTGATAACTTGAAGTGTTCCATTTTGTTGTGGTATTAATTGCAGTCTTGCTCTACCTCATTTTAATGTTACATTTTCTGTCTTTTTTCCCTTTTAACAACCACCTTATCGGCCTATTATTGCACCTCCTTGGGGCAATTGCTAGTTTACTTTACATTTAATTTTCTATGTTTCATGCTATGGTTATATTCATTTCAATTTTCTTCCTATGATCATACGGACTGCAATTTATCCACTTTACATCGCATGCCAAGGTTATGTGTGACGATGGCCATGAAACATACCATACTTATTAAAAAATCATTAAAGGGAGAAAACCAATTGTTATATACTTAATATGAGAGTTTACATCACACAACCAGAAATAATAAATAAACTAAGTGGATATTTGTGGATATGAAGAAAATAGAGATCCATCTTCTTCATATTTTCCAAACTAGGAATTTTCTACCACATTGTCTTTGTTTTTTTAAATGATATCATAATTATATGTTAACATATTTGTGACTTATTTTCGTAGCTTTGGAGATGAAAGCCTTTGTTCCAAAAACACATCAAATTATATTGATATGTTTTGATATAAAAGTGCTTGTTAAATGAGATTGGAATGTCAACTTTCAACTACATCAAGGATGGCCATAACCTATTTCTTGTAAGTGGATTTACCCAAACTTTAACCATGGAATTTTTGATGAGTGGAAGTCAAGGGATCCTCTTCTTTCACCAGTATGAATCCGAGGCTACAACTCAATGCATCATATTCTAGTACAAAGTCTGTAAAATTAGGTACTTCTAAAAATGACATTGTAAACATAGTTGTTTTTCAATGGTGATTAATTTAATCAGTATAAATTAATTTTTGTTAGAGATAGTGTAGAAATGGTAGATTGTATTGATTGTGGTTTACTCAAGATAGGATGGGTGGTATGAAATTTCCTATCATGTAGGATCTGATCCATGATTAGTGGATCTAGATTGTTCTTTGGGTTACCTATATATGTAAGTTTTATTCATTGATACAATTGAGTTTGGTGTGCCAACCTTCTCTTTTTTTGTGTGAGCCTTTGTGCTCTGCACTTCCTCCTCTCCAATTTTCTAAATTGGTATCAGAGCTATTTGTGTGCTCTGCACTAGATCATTGGGTGGTGCATGGTAATTTTTTTATCTTTGTTGATGATAGATCTAGATGTACATGGGTCTATTTCATAAGAAGCAAAGGTGATGTCTTTGAGTATTTTAAGGAATTTAGAACCATGATTGAAAAACAGTCAGGAAAATGTATTAAAATTATCAGATCTGGCAATGGGGGCGAATATGTTTTTGAAGCATTCAAGATGTACTGTAAGGATCACATAATCCAACAACCATTTATAGTTCCTTATACACCTCAACAAAATGGGGTATCCGAGAGAAAGAATAGAACAATGGTGGAATGTGCACGTAACATGCTTCAAGGTAAAAATATTTCAAATGGTTTTTGGGCTAAAGCCATTAATACTGTTGTTTATTTAAATAATAGAATTCCAGCAAAGAAGTTAGATCTTCAAACACCTTTTGAAGTTTATCATTGCAATAAACTAGAAGTTGATCATTTAAGAGTATATGGTTGTAAGGCCTTTGCACATATCCCAAATATGACAGAAGAAAACTTGATGCAAAATCAATTGAATGTATATTTGTTGGATATTGTACTGACCAAAAACATACAAGTTGTTTCATCATATCTCACATAAGCTGATTGCAAGTAGAGATGTGGTGTTCCGTGAGAATGCAGATCGTAAAAATGATAGGTTGAATGATTCTGATGTTTGGAATAACTTTAGTGATAATAATGATTATGTCAAATTAGATGCAATAGTTTAGCATGATCAGGAACAAGAGCAGGAACAAGAACATGTACAAGAGAAGGTACAGGAGCAGGGTGAAAGCAGCACGAGCAGTAGTGATACTTCATCTAATGGAGATACATCAGAAAGTAGAAGAATAATGGATGGAACTCCTCCAGGAACTATAGTAGCAAGAAGCTCATCTCGACAAATCATCTTCCTCCAATGTATAGTGACTATGTTTTAAAGGATAATGTAATGAATGTAACTAAACTAATGAATTATGAGCAAGCCAAATATAAAGAAGAATGGGTAAATGTTATGAATGAAGAATACAACTCTATAATGAAAAATCAAACTTGGGAATTAACAGAGTTGCATGAGAATAAAAGTCACGTAGGATGTAAATGGCTGGTCAAATCTAAGTCTAAATCAGATGGTAGCATTGATAAATTTAAACCCAGACTAGTTGCAAAAGGTTATGCTTACAAGGAGGGAACTGATTTTGAATATACATTTGCACCAGTAGATAAATTAAATACAATCAGAGTTCTTGTTGCATTAGCTACAAAACATAAATGCAAAATACATCAATTTGATGTTAAATCTGCTTTCTTGAATGGTGAACTAAAAGAGGAATTGTATTTAGGTCAACCTGAAGGTTTTGTACAGAAAGGACAGGAGCATCTTGCTTGTAAATTAAAGAAAGCTATATATGGATTGAAACAAGCCCCTAGATCGTGGTATATAAAGATTGATACCTTCTTTAATCAGAAAATTTTTGTGAAAAGAAAAAGTGATCCTCATATTTATGTGAAGAAAGAAAAGGAAGAAAATGTTTTCCTGATATCTTTGTATGTTGATGATCTTGTCATTACTGGTAATGCATGTAAGTTGATTGTAGAAATTAAAAATCAACTGTCACAGGAATTTGAAATGAAAGACCTCGGTGAATTACATTATTGTTTGGGACTTGAGGTTTGGAAATAAACTAGTAAGACTAGGATAACTCAAGGTAAATATGTAAGGGAAATATTGAAAAAGTTTAACATGAGTGATTGTAAAGCATCATCGATTCCTTTATATCAGAATTTGAAGCTGTATAATTAAGATGGAACTAAATATGCAGATGATACTTTGTATCGACGGTTGGTGGAAAGTTTGAACTATCTCACTACTAATAGGCCAGATATAGCATATGCAGTGAACATTCTTAGTCAGTTTATGGCTAAGCTGAGTGAAAGTCATTGGAATGCTGCAAACAAAGTCCTTAGATATCTCAAAGGAACAATGATTTTTGGTCTTTTATATACTTATAAATTTGATGTTCAATTGGTAGGTTTTTCTGATTCTGGTTGGGCAGGAAATCTTGATGATAGAAGATTTACTTGAGCTTTTGCATTCAACATTGGATCTAGGGTCGTGTCATGGAGTAGGAAGAAACAACCAATTGTTTCTTTATCATCCATAGAAGCTGAATATAAAGCCATGTTGAGTGCTACATGTGAAGTTGTTTGGTTGAGGAGGATTCTTGAAGATGTTGGTGAAAAGCAAGAAGAACCATCAAAAGTACATTGTGACATTCAGAGTGCAGTTAAATTGGCACACAACCCAATTTATCATGCAAAGTCAAAACACATTGAGCTGCAATATCATTTTGTGAGAGAAAAGATTGAGTCTAAGGAAATTGAACTTATTTATTGTAACACAAGTGATAATGTTGCTCACATATTTACTAAGTTGGTTGGCAAAATTCACTTTGAAGTCCCTAGGAAGAAATTAGGTGTTGAAGAAAATTCATTTCTACATTAAGGGGTATGTTGGAGATAATGTAGAAATGATAGGCACATTACTATGAGATTTGGGTTGATGTGTATTTTCTATGATTAGCATGCACAGGTTTGAGATCCATATCTTTTGGATTTGGATTTGATTTGTTGTGTAGATTTTTCAACTCTATATTGTACCATTTTCTTCATAGTTAATTGAATTGGTTGTGTACCATTCCTGTGTGTGAGGGAGCCTTTGAACTTTGCCTTGTCTACCTTTGATATTTAAATATTTGAAATAAAAAAAAACAAAAAAAATTTAATAAAAATAAATCAATCTAATTAATATAAATCAGTTAATTAAAATATAAAACATAATAATCATTAAAAAATATTAAAAAACAAAAAATAATTTAATGAAAAGAAACTAATTTAATTAATAAAAACAATTAAATATAATATAAAAATTAACGAGCATTAAAAACCATCCTGATTGATCCAAGTTACTTTAACTTAATAAAAAAAATATAAATATATTAATTATTTAGAAATAAATAAAATATTAATTATTTAGAAATAAATAAAATATAAAACAGGGAAATAACTTTAAAAACAGATTGATTCTTTCTCGCTTTAATTTAAGTGAATGTTAAAGCATATTATGTATTCAGAATTATTGGAATACTTCGTACTGGCCAGTTTTTTTATTCACTCTACATGCTTTATATTCTTTCCATTTTAATCTATATTCATTCTACCTTACGAACTTTATCCACTTTACACAACATGCTATGATTATATTCTTCCAATTTTCCTCCTATCTTCTCTTCTTTATCCCCGCCGACACTAACCACTTTGCATCTCATCTCATTCTGTTCCTTATCGCCTACTTTAACCACTTTACATGTCATGCTTGCATGGCAATGGCCAGGAAAGGAGAGGAATAATATGGTATGATGGTTTGCATCGCACATTATAAATAGATTAAGTTCATATTTGTTTATGTTAATATCACACAGCTCAGAGAACATAAACTTCGCTCTTTTAATTCCATTGTCTGTTGCAATGGCTTTATTCAATCCTCAGAATTGCCAGGGAGGTCGATGCATGTTGATGATAAAGCTCTTCACTGCACAGTTCGTTGGTTTGTTAGCATTGTTCTGCAAGATTGCTTTTGCTCAATTTGACGTCAGTGACGCGGTTACAGCGTCTGCCAGTTTTCCTGATGTGGCAATCACCGGCATAGGAAATCTAGCAGTGTTTTTTTCTTGTTTGTTAAGGGGAAGACTTCATGTCGAGATGGGTGCAAGGGATCTTCTCGACACCATAAGACCTTCCAAACTGATCAAGGTAAGAGATGGGTGCATAAAGACCTTATATTACCCTGATGTTGTAATGTTGTCAAATCACACGCCGGATTCTTTGATGATGCAATTTATGGAGTATAGCTACCATACCTATGGTCTGCACTCCATTCTATTGCAATTTCATCGTTTAAGATCTGGAGAAGTCACTGCAGAGATCTGTGATAGTCACACATGCAATTGCATTGTATTGGATGCGTTGGATGTATCCACTACATTTCGTCTGGCTCGACGGATCCCTGGAACGCTTAAACGACTGTCTGGTTCGGATTCGGAGTATGCGATGAAACAGAGGAATACAGCACTGTCTATTTAATAGTGCCAAGGTTGACAGAAGTATTAGTCAACATTATACTGACCGCCTGGTTCAGAGTAGACGGTTTCTCTAGCGCTCTCGTAGCAAGAAGAGTGGTAAGGGACTACATTGTGAATAGCAGAGGAACTGCGATTGCTGCCAATGTGTTTCTAACCAAATGTCAGGTATATTCTAATGAAGAAAACACTAATGTTTGCCAAGTGCTTACCTTTAGAGGTAGCCTCCTAAGCTTCAGAACCTTATCTTCTATAATTGGTTGTGTCAACTTGATTTGCTCTATTGCTTGGGCCGTGCTTATTGCAGGCGCTGACAAATGGAAATGGTATGATACGCTCTCTATGGCACCTTCTAAAGCTAGAGTAGCTGTAGTAATAGCAGCCATTGGAGTTGCTTTGGCCATCGATTGCTTGCAACTGTTTTTATATTGCACAGAAGTTGTTGATGAACACAATCTTCCTGTCTTATTTGGGGATTTGAAGTTTAAAATAGTATTTACGGTTCTAATGATTCTGGAGATAGGGTGCATTATATCAGGAAGCGCAATACTGGGATCTGTGGGCATAAAGGCTTATGGGAGATGGATATATAGTGCCCTACAAGTCTTGGTTTGGGTCAAGTGGGGATGTGGCACTTCTTTTCTTGGGCTTTTGACGTGAGTGCTGGTCATGGTCTGATGTGCGCTTCTGCATTCTTTTTGAATGCTATTTTGGCTGGGGTTCTGGGACAATGGAAGTACTCACAATCCTGAAAAACAAAAAATCTGGTAAAGGAGATGAAGGTCTATGATGGTCCGTTCCTTAGCGGAGGTGAACGTAGTCCATGAATTGAATGACATTGAGTAGATTGGATTATAGTTGCTAATGACATTATGATATTTAATATTACTGATAATGATTGATTCTTAGTTCATCATTAAATGGAAAAACTAACCATAGATCTGGAGTCCAGTTTAGTTTATACAAAGTCGTTTATTATTTTATTTGGAATTTTTCAACTATAAAATTATAGTTTGATTATATTTACAATAATGATAAATATAATTAATTAAAAATTAAATATAATTAACTAAAAATCAAATTAATTATAGTATAAAAATAGAAAATTTTAAGTAAATATAGGGTGGTTTAATAATTAAAATAATAATATACTAAAAATCATTATACACAATTAATATTATAAATTAGCATAACCACTTAACTTGTGGTTAGTAAACACCAATAAGCCACAAGTTCAATGTCATTAATAAGTTACTTGTTTTTTTATGTGTAGTTGAATGAACTCTTCATTATCTATAGGTCAACTACCAATTATTCATATATCATCTACCACTTATCCATGCATACTATATAATAGAAGGTATTTTCCCCATTCCACAAAAGATCAAATGGGGATTTAACATTTTTTTTTAAATTAGTTCTAAAACTTACACTTAGAAAACCTGACAACAACTTAGAAGCAGCTCGAAGAATAATCCGCAGGGTAAAAAATACACATCCAAAAATTTCGCCAACACATTGACGCGTCGTCTTCAAAAGGGTATTTATGGTTTTTCAAATTTTTAAAACAATGAAAAAAAGCTTGGATGGACACACGTGTATAAAATATGTGTATAAAATGATGTTGAAATCAGATGTGGTCACTTTTGAAAAATAATAAAAATTGTATATTGCGAAATAAATTAACAAAAAAATATGCAGACCACAATACATTTTGTGTAGATCATGCTCGCATAATTTTTTTTTTAATTATTAGAGTAAGATTAAATTATTGGGGATGGACATGAGACACTTATTAACTTCTTCAAATTTTAAAGGTCACATAATTCATTAAATGCAAAATTTCACACATTAAATGACATCGAAATATTTTTAAAAAAATATCGTTGGGAAGGCAACATAATATTCTACAATTTGTTTTTTTATTGCAAGTCGAAATTGACATGGCATATATGCGTTTCGAGGGCTTCTATCTAGCACATAAATAAAAAATCAGGTTTTCATCGCCAAATTTGGCCAAAAAGTGTTACCCACCTTCATGGAATCACTCGAATATAAAATGATAAATCTAGTTTTTAATATGGAAAAAAACACACAATTACTTTTAAAATCTATCACACAAGTTTCCATGTAACCACAAGTTACAAATAATTACTTTTAAAATCTATCACACAAGTTTCCATGTGACCATAAGTTACAAATAATTATTGATAAGTTAATGTTAAAAATAGAATATTTGTAAAAACAATGCATGGTATATTTGGAAATAGTAAAATGTCAAAATATATATAAAGTTAATAATAAGATAACTATGAATTTTCTAAGAATGCAACAAAACATTATAGGTAAGACAATGTCATAGTATTGGGAAAAAAATCATATCATGTTTTTTAATATAATTAATTTATTAAGCACTTACGCACAAATGAATTTAAGTAGGTAAATGATGAATTCCTAAGTGCATCCATCATGTAACTAATTTAACCATAGTGTTGGATGATTGAGTGTGTTCATGAGTAACATTTTTTTAAATTTGTGTTTGATTTTCTTTCTTAATATGACCTTCTGACTTGTTTTTAAGTATTAATGTATTTTAGTTTTTATATATATTATGTAGTTAATTAATTTAAATAATAATTATTAAATATTTTTAATATTTTTTTTAAATATACTTAATTTAAAAATATAAAATGTATAAAGATTAAAAATAAAATAAAGAGAATTTTTTTTATTTTATAATTAATTAATTTAAAGTTGAATAATATGATATTATTAAATAATTAAATTTGATAAAGATTTTTAATATAAAATTATAAATAAATAAAATTTTAATAAAACACAAATTTAGTATTAAAAAAAATCTTCCACATAAAATTAAAACATATATGAAAAAATTAACTTTACTTTTTTTAATATATGAATAAAATAACTTTTATAAAAATATATTAATTTTTTTAAACATACATGAAAAAATTAACTTTAACTTTTTTTTAATATACATGAATAAAATAACTTTTTAATAATATATGAAATATCTTTTTTAAAATATATGAATGATAAATATTATGATATTTATTTCAAATCAATTTTTTTAAACATACATGAAAAAATTAACTTTTAACTTTTTTTTAATATACATTAATTAAATAACTTTTTTTTAATATATGAATGATAAATATTGAAATATTTGTTTTTATTTAAAATATTGTATATTAAATAAATATACAATTATTAAAAATACTATAGATTTTATTTATGGTTAATTTTATATACAAATCATTATATAATAGCATTAGTTTGATTTTTTATTATTATTACAATATTATGAAAAGTTATAACTTTTTATATTTGAATATTATGATATTTATGTTTATTTGAAATATATATATATATATATATATATATATATATTAAAGAAATATAGAGAGAGTCAACCTTTTTAAAAATGTTATAGAGTTCACACTTTAATATATGGTTAAATTTCATATATAAATTAAATTAATAATAGCATTATCTTAATTTTTTTATTATAAGAATATTATCCAAAAGCAATAAGATAGATTTGCTTAATTAATACATTTTATTTTTACATAATTGGTGGAACTTTGGACTTGGTGAACCTTTTATTAGGTAGGAAATCAGTATACCCTATTGAAAAAAGTTTTGATTTAGATTGGGGAACATCTAACATTTAGCTGTCTCACATAATATAAAAACAATATCACCCCTTCAAATCCAATTCACATTCTTATTTTTAATGTTATCAATGACATTTGTCCATCCACCTGACTCAACCATTTTATTTGAATATTATTCCTTGTACTGTTATAATTGTTTTCTCCATTTTTATTTTTATTTTCAATGCATGTATCTAAAGGACACCCCCATAAACACTTATTTATTTGAAATGAAGTTACATTGAAAGTGGAAAATTATGTCTCTATTGGGATTTTTCCACACAGGCTATTTGATGAAACATTTAGAACACCCAACCAATGCAAAGAAGAGAGTTCTGGTCCACTCAAATTATTTATCGCCAAGTTCAGTTGCTCCAATGTAGATATCCCACCAATAGATGCAGGGATTCACCCTTTCAAATGGTTCCTTGATTAATTCAACAATATTAAGCTACTCATTCTTCCTATCGTAGCGGGGATTTCTCTGGTAAGATTATTGCTAAATAAATCAAATATGGTGTTTGTAGACAACTCATATGAGAGACTAACTAGTCTCCCATTCCTTTCATGCCAATTGTTATTTCTTCATGTAATCTAGATGCTTGACTGATTTTTTTGTCAAGATACATTGATTGCAAATCCAGAGAGTCTCTCCAAATGATATGGTATTGTTCCATTGAATTTATTATTGGATAAATCCAACATATACAATTTGTTGAGATTTGTGATGAACTGAGGAATACCACCATGCAAATTATTATGACCAACATCTAAAATTCTCAAATCCTGAAAATATGAAAGGAACAAGGGAAGCTCACCTATCAATCTATTTTTACTTAGATCTAGTAGTTGAAGTACAATTGGCTAAAGATGTTGAAAAAGTTCCAAAAAATTAATTAGAATGACCACAAAAAAATATGCATAAAAAATCTAATGATGATGATGGTTAACGTCCACTAAGACCAAACTTGGTCTATCGGACCTAAAGAAACCAATTAATTAGTTTTTTTTTTTAAAATTGTATTCCTATGCTCAAAGAGCTTTGTGAGAAGCGTCCTGAGCTCACTATAATTTTGACAAGTTAAAATGCAAGGAAGGTCAGTATTGCACTAAAGATTACGAAACTGAGATCTAATGTGGGTGTACGCAGGGCACTCTAAGAGGAAGTGATTTTCAGCTTTAATGTTCCTATTCTCACAGAGATGGAAAATCCTTTCCACCCATGGTGTTTTAGGAACGGTCCAATGACCTATTTCACTATGGAGCTCATGAGAGTTCGTTCTTATCTTGGCTATATTAATTTTTTTCTTTGAATTGGTTAAAACAAAGAGAATATCTTTAATGATATTACCTCTGTTACAATTGGATAAAGATGTTAAAAAAGTTCCAAAAAAGTTACTAGAATGAGCAAAAAAAATATGCATAAAAAATCTAATAGTTGAAATCCCATACAACTGGCTATAAATGTTGAAAAAGTTCCAAAAAAAGTTATTAAAATGAGCATAAAAATGCAATTGTCAATGCTCTCAGAAATAGTTCCTCTAAGTTAAAAAAACCACTAATACCATTAGGAATTTTCCCAGTTAAATTGTTTGAATTCAAATATAAATAACGCAAGAAATGAAGTTTTCCTATTACATGGGGGATGTTACCTGTAGAGTTATTTGAATCAAGATAGAGGATGGGCAATTGATTATAAATCAACAATGGCTTCGGGAATGTTACGAGTAAACCTATTTCCATCAAGATATAAGATGACCAACCGACTTAAATTATCAATGGCTAGTGGTATGCTACCTGTGAGCTTACTTGAACCAGGATATGGGATGGTCAGATGACTCAAATGGGTAATATCTTCAATGATATTACCTATGAGAGTATTATTATAAATACTTAGGTCAGTCAATTTGGTCAAATTGGCAAGTCAAGTCAGTGTGTAGAATTCAGGGGATGCCGTGTCGAATTCGGTAAAATGCAAAAAGCCAAATCTTCAAAAGATTTGGAGATATTCGAGTCGAATAATTGTACGATATTTTCAATGTTGAATAGTAAATTTTATTTGGCACATGCCCCAAGTCAAGTCAATACCAACCAGTACCACCCTTAATAGTCATGCAATACTCTCTCTATTAAAGATATTTCCTCGAATCCGTTCTCCTGTATGGCCCACTCAAGTGAACTCAATCCGCTCAATTTTTTATTTTTATGTTTTCTAATTGCCTCCACTCTAGTCAAGTCAATACTCTTATTTCTTGTTTCAGACTCTAGTGAATCCATTTTGTAATGGAGTAGTCTAACGAGTCGACCATTTCGCCCGGCGTTAGACTACTCCATCTTTCCTCCATCTAACACTTCCGTCCATCCTTCACTCGGTCCCATGGGATCTAGGCAGATCAGTCCTCTAACGCAGTTGCCTCAAGGTGTCCTCTCCTGCAGACCCTCCGTCCTCCTGAACCTCGCATTTACTCCCCTGACTCCACCGTACCTACTCTACTCACTGGAGATGCTGCTGGCCGGCCATGTCTCGGATATGTGCTTTGATATCTTTGCCGTCTACTACTCCTCTCCTGTAAAAACACTCTGCAAACACCGTGAACATCGTCAACCTGTGAACTAGTGATTGTTATGCCGTCTACTACTCCTCTGCTGCAGATTGCTATGTGTTACCATCTTAAATCTCCAAAAATTAGTAGTTGCGATTCCAATTTCCATGTTGGATTTGATGAGAGCCAACACAATTTTTTTTTAAGTGGCTAAACCATAACCTTCACCCGATCTTTAAACTTTGGCTAGACAATATTTATTTTGTTTAGTTGTAACCCAGTTAATGTCCAATTTCTGGAATTTTATCAAGATGTTATTGATAACACTTACTGATCAAGTATAGGAAATATAAGAAATAAATCAAAGACAAAACAAATTCCTATCAAGAACAACTTGCTTTCTTTGCCAAGAAGAATATGACAGATCATGATTGTGAAAATTGATATAGTTACTAGGGTTTTAGATTTTAGATTAAAAAGAAAATATAATGGTACACACATGTTGACCTTCCTCCCAACACTCCTACATTGAATATGATAATAAGTAACTGTTCAGAGCACATAGAAATGAATTTTGTGCAACATTGTGTATGGATGCGCAAAATAAAATATATAGGATAGTCATTTAAATATTTGGTGAAGCACCATTCGAATAGTTCGTTCACTTGTTTAGCTTGGGAATGTTTCATAAGTTAAGGTATTACGAAGTTGAAGGTTAATTCGCTCAGAATAGAGAGCATTGGAATATTCTTTTAAAGTTCATGTAGAAGAATTCCTTAACTGCGGGAAGATTATTGGAAAAAAAACCAGACCTGGCCGGATGATTTGTTGTCAACAGAATTATAGAAAGCTGAAGTGGTCTCAGTAGAACCGTGGATACTTGGAAGACTACTCCAAAACTGAATTGTGATGAGTCATATTCCAGGGAATCTTCAATGAAAGGTTCATGTGATGAAGCTTTATTTCTACTATCTTTTAAAAAAAATATATAAAGTAATTTGTTCTTCAACCGAGTGAACAAACAAATCTGAACCAATCAGACTAACCAGTCAAACCAGTCAAACCAACCAGATATAATCCTCCATCTTAAGGCTACTGATAGCCCTTTCTATTTACTTCTTGGACGGAGAGTCCCATAATGTAATTTAATCAATAAACCATGCAACCGATAAAGCCCAGTCAGGGAATTATTGAAGCCCAATTCTTTGAGTGCATATTTGACATGAACAAAACGGGAAGTTTTGAATTAAAGTTTGAAAACTAAAGGCATGTAAAAATATGTATATGTGAGTTAATATGAATTTCATTTTGGAAATGTAGATTTAATATATTTATGGTATTAGCAATAATATATATAAGATTGAAAGTGGCAGGAGACGAAAATTGTCAAAAACTATGATAACAGTCTCATTTCACACCAAGATCAGGACAATGCAGAGCCTGATATTCCGGTAAGTATATGTTATGTATGAATTTGTGATTACAGTGAGGTGATGTGTCTTTCTCTTCTTCTATTGCAGACGGCAAAGATAGTCATGATCGGGTGAAGGGTATGCTTTAGCCACCTAAAAAAAATTGTGTTGGCTCTCATCAAATCCAACATGGAAATTGGAATCACAACAACTAAGTTTTGGAGATTTAAGATGGTAACACATAACAATCTGCAGCAGAGGAGTAGTAGGCGGCATAACAATCGCTGGTTCACAGGTTGACGATGTTCGCGGTGTTCGCAGAGTGTTTTTACGGGAGAGGAGTAGTAGACGACAAAGATAGCAAAGCACATATTCGGGACACGGCCGGCCAGCAGCAGCTCCAGCGAGTAGAGTAGGTACGGTGGAGTCAGGAAGGGGAGTAAATGCGGGGTTTAGGAGGACAGAGGGTCTGCAAGAGAGGACACCTTGAGGCAACTGCGTTAGAGGACTGATCTGCCCAGATCCCGTGGGACCGGGTGAAGGATGTACGGAAGTGTTAGACAGAGGGAAGATAGAGTAGTCTAACGCCGAGCGAAATCGTCGATTCGTTAGACTACTCCATTTTTTAATTGCCTTCTATCTTCATGTTTTTTTTTCCCGCACAAATTTAAATGACAGCCGCTTTCTCTCCAATCCTTAGGCTTTGAATGAAGCTGTGGTCTAAAAATATTTTAATTTTGTTTTTCCTATCTCATTGCCTCACTTAAGTCAATTCAATGTCCTTATTTTTCATCTGTCATTGTTTTATGTTTTTTATATTTTATATTTATTATTATTTTAAATATATAAATTAAATTACATAAACAAAATTAAGTCATAATTATTTCATTTTTTTACTTTATAATTATAAAATTAATTTAAATAAATAATAATAATAATCATAATTGGAACTTCTCTCTTTTTCCAAATGAAGTCCATATGTCTAAAAATCTATGTGATTATGCTTGACATGTTATCAATTTAAAAGATTAATAGAACATTAATACACATTAATGCATTATTGGAACATTAATATAAATTATTTGAAAGTTAATAAAATATTAATATCAATTATTATGAAAAAAAAACATTTTATTTTATTAGAATCTGTGTGATTAATCAACTCTTACATTGAAAAAAAACAAAATGCATTTAAATTGCATTACCAAATAATTATCAATATTTAAAAGAAAAAGGAATATCAACATAAAAAGTAATTCCTTATTAATCTTTACAAACCAACTTTGAGACATACATGAAAATGCCACTTTTTTTTCTTATTATGTCCCCAATAGGGGACATTTATATACAGGTCAGCTCTATTATTTTGGCTGTACCATTCCTCAAATTAAAAAAAAAAACAAATGTGTAACTTTGGTGGAGTTTAAAAAAATTAAATTCCTTAATTTTAATTTTTTTTAATTGGTTGTTGGTTGAGTGACGTAAGCTTTGGAATGCGAGCCTCGGGAGTTGGTGGCGTTGTTGGCTGAAGCAATTTTTAAGGTGCATTGATGGAAGCCAGGGCAGATTGAGTGCAGTTTAATGGGCCTCTTATGTGTCGGTGGTGCTGAGGGTGATGCACGGAACGAGGGAATTTACTTCGACAGGAGCTGTTAACCTTTGTTACCCTTCAGTTGCCACCTTTTCTTGACATATTTTATTAAGGGAATAATACCGAAGAAGCAGTCCTGGTTGTTTAGATGATGTTGTCCTTTCTGCCTCCGATCCCCATTGACTCTACTGTGTGTTCATGAACTCTTCTCTCTCACTTCCCAAATTCCAGTCATCAGTGTTATCTACTGCAGTGATCTCTTCACACAGTAGTAAGAGCTCTGAGACGACTTTCTGAATAATTCGGGTCGTTGTATTTGTTTGTAGCTGAATTGCAAATTCATTAAATAACTCTAGTGTTTAAGGACTGGATTTCAAATTATCTATGGATTTTTTGTTGAAAATTGGTGTTTTCTATTGTACATTTCGTTTTTCTAAATTATGTTTGATATGGGTTTGGATATGTCAGCTTCTTGGAGCTTTTTCTGTGTTGCGTTTGAATATTTTGGTTTGTTGGAGATTTATCTGAGTTGGATTTGAAATATTTAGGGTAATGGATGTTTATTTGAGGCGGGTTTGGATTATTCACTACATGCAGTAATGATGGCTAGAACTAATCCTTGAGAGCAAGAAAGGGCAGTTCCAGTTTTTTTACTAGGTAGAGTTGTAAGGAGAACACCATAAGAGATAGCTCTTAGAGAAACTACCAGCAAGTGAAAGAACCCACAGTCACTGTGAATCCTTGAGGAAGAAGAAGAACTTGGTTCTAGCAGTAATGCTCGCTAGAACCAATCTTTGAGAAAAAGAAAGGGCAGTTCCATAGATATTATTGGGTAGAGCTGCAAGGAGAACAACAGAAGAGCTATCTCTTAGAGAAACTACCATGAAGCAGAAGAACCCACAGCCGCTGTGGAAGTAGAATGTAAATGAATCTTGGCTTTGATAGGGACACCGGCTGTAATTTATCGAATTCATAGATAACAAATGGGTTGAAGCTTCCAAGGTATGCACATTACTTCTCTTCTTTCACTTCACGGGAATTTAGTATTGTTTTTTAAATGAGTGACTGGATTTTTTCCCTTGGCTTAGTCCTCAAATGGATAAAGTGCTTTTAAGTTTGTTGTTTTCCCAATTTTTTCTAATTTTTCTGTAATGTTCATTTCTTATTTCTTCCGCTGTCCAAGATACCCTATTCATGTCAAAAGATTTTTTTTTCAACACATTAGGTCGAAGTATCCTGTTCTAAATGGTTAAAGCTTGGATAGTTAGGTTGTAGGATTTGTTTTTTTAGAACCCAGCGAAAATGTCTCGGATAAAATATAGAGCTCTAAATTTATTAAAGTATTTTGACTGTTCGTGGACCCTAATCTTAATCATATGAACTATGGGAGAATTGCAGATCCTCCATTTGAGGCCAGCTGAGTACAAGAGGTCGAGGCTTACCAGAAACAGAAGAACTATTAACAGAGCCTATGGAGGTGTTCTATCTGGTTCAACTATTTGTGGCCGGTAAGAAAGTGTTACCAATGCAGCAAACTGGAATTGATTATAATCAAACAAAGAAAGATGAATTTCCAAAGTAAATTGATTATATATTACACAATGCAATGAAGTAAAATCAATTAAATTGGAGACACACATGCATGCACATGCATAGATATACCTTTACAAGCCCTAATTCTTAATGCTACTTAGCATGACTTTGATACATAGGCTCCAATATCATGGGAAGGTGCACAAGTGCAGTTAAAAACATCATCTATAACATGTCTAGACCTTTGTTTCATTAGGTTCTTTTATAATTATAGGCAGTGGGACTTCACAGGTGGATGCAAAAATTTTGCTTCAAATGCTTAAATCATTTATAGAATCATACTTACCAGTTATTACACGCTGGGTTCCACATTCTCTGACTGTATCAAGAATCCTTGATAAAGCATCTTGAGTATTCGCATAATATACAATAACAACAAATGCCTGTTCCTCCTCTATTAATTCACATCTTCCAGGGATTGCATCAACTTTCTGAATTCCCTTCACTATATCATCTAATGGTGCTCCCACAACAATCCCTATGGCCATAGCAGCAAGAATGTTATATACATTATGCCTCCTAAGAAGCCCTAAAGATATTCCCAAATTGCCTTTGGGTGTTTTGATCAACACTTGAGTTTCAAACAAAGAAAGTTGAACTTCCAAAGCATAAACATTAGCATTCTTATTCCCCATTGCATAAACATCCGGATTGCCCTGTGCAATAAAATAAGGAGCATTTTGATCATCAATGTTAACTACTGTACAATTCCATTCAGGATCCACCATCTTAGCAAACAACCTCCCCTTGGCCGCTCTATAATCTTCCTCTGTCTTGTAAAGTCCATATGATTCCTAGTTAAATTTGTAAAAACTGCAATATCAAGATCCACTTTATCACAACAACCCAACACAAGAGCATGCTAGGAAGCCCCCATAACACAAGCTTCAGTACCATTGTGAACCATCTTTGCCATCAGTTTCTGCACACAAATAACATCAGGAGTGGTAGAGTGAGCTTCCAGCTCATGATCGCTATGAATATAATAAGCAATGGTACCAAGAAGACCATTTTTTAGACCCATGGTTTCATACATACTCTTTATCAGATAAGAAATGGTAGTTTTTCCATTAGTACCCATTATTCCAATCACAACCAGTTTCTGCAATGGATTGCCAAAAAACAACGCTGCAAGTGAGGCAAGAATGGAATTCCCTTCCTCCACCATTACCATTTCCTTCACATTTATGGACTCATCTATTGTAATCTCTTTTCTAGCAATGATAGCCATGGCCCGTCTCTTAATGGCTTCAGTCAAATAAAGTTGTCCATATGTTGTCATACCTGTGTAGCAGATGAATAAATCCCTAGGGTTCACTTCTCAGGAATCATGTTGAATGCCTATGATCTCTACATCCAAATCTCCAATCCGAGCAATGTTAAAAGTTAATACGACCTAAGATAAATAGTGCCCTCCCACGATAATGGCGACCATCATGTTTAGAACTTGCTGGGTGTTGGGAGTTTTGTCCTATGTCTTCGGCATGCCTCCCATAGTAATGGATGCCATCATCTTCATAACATCCTGGGTGTTCTCATGTGCATCCATGGGAGTGTTCTCATGTGCAGCCATAGCGCGTGTAAACAGTGGAAGATGCCATCATCTTCATAACATCCTGGGTGTTCTCATGTGCATCCATGGCAGGTGTAAATAGTGGAAGCCATGTGTGATGGTGGGCATTGAACGAAAAGGCCACATATTTTGCATGGCTAATAGATTCCCTAAGCACGACTATCACGTCCCCATCCCTCAGACCGGCGAAGAGGACGCGACCAACACCAAGCATACGGGCAAACAACCCCATGAACATAAACAAGGATAAATCAATGCTGAAATTAAAAGCAACTTAAACATAATACATAACAGGATGAATAATCCTTCAAATGCAAATGCATACTAAGATGCATGATCCATACAAGGATACCGAGTTAATCAATCGTTTAGTGGAAGCAAACATATGCATTTCAACATTAATCATGTTCATCATTTCTCATGAAACAGTATATAAATTGCAGAGATGAAGTAACCAACAGCACTTATCTTTCAATGAAGAACTTGCCCGCAACCAGCTACGTTGCTGCAATGTTCCACCCAACCATAGGCCAGCGTGCTCATCAATCTCTTAGCAATGCTGCCACCCCCGAGCTGGGCATTATTCCTCCAAGGATAAGGGGACAATGCAGGCTTATACATAGCCAAGGGACATAATCAGCAAACCAACACAGCTGGGTTTATTAGGCCATCAACAAACTGGCCAAGCCAGCACAGTTTGAAGACCAACCACTGCATACACGCAGCAAAACAATCCCTTCACAGCCCTATGAAGAAGGTAAAGAAAACTGGGGATAATCCCAAACAAACGATGAGCACAGCTCAAGCCCACAAGGCAACATAGAGTTGTTCTTGGCCCTAGCATGGCCAAAACAACTCAGCAACAACACCCAACCATGGTATATCAGCAGCCCAAACTCACAATGAATGATGGAAACAATCCACAGTTCCAAAACAAGGAAAACTCAGCCAACATCACCCAGTCCACAAAACAGAGGAGAGGCCAACTCCCAGCGTGGACAGAGGAAAACTCAACCCACGGATTGGAAATCCACAGTGGTCCAAGACGAAATTGGACACCATAGCCAACAAAACATGCGAGGAAGACAACAATCCCAAAACGGAATCAGTGAGCGCGACTCACAACATGGGAAAATGACTCCAACGGTCTGTGCGTGAGGAAAAATAGACCCAACAGCAAAACACAAGGGAAAACATACCCGATTCCACTCTGTGGAAGAACGTGAATGATCATCTATCGGCAACTCCTCTCCTGGCTGCGTGAGAACCAACAGAACCACTGCTTGTGCGTGAGGAAAAACAGACCCGACCTCTGCATAAGGATCCCCTGAACAGAGGTCGCACACCCTCCTCACTCAGCCCCGCGTGAGGAGATGAACCAACAGTAAACCGACCAGCGCGTGAGGGAACTGAGTCAACCTCTTGCTGCGCACATCCCTGCGCTGGGAGTGAATCGGCGTGAGGAAGCCGAACCTCCTCTACGCGTGGATGAACAGTAGAATGCGAGGAACCAACCGACCATGGGAGAAGGGAGTCGAGGAAGAGTGGAGTGAAGGCAGTTGTGGGTGGAGTGGGCATGTGGGCAAGGGACTGACAGTCCTGCCACACCACTCCCAAAAGCAATAACTGCCTCAACCACCAACCATAACTACCGCCAACAACAAAACCAAGTCATTGAAGAGGTTGGTGAAACAAGAAAGGTGGCAAAACAAACAAGGTGGCAACCCATGGGTTTTTCCCCCATAAGCCAAGGTTTGACATCCCCCACCCCTTATCCTTTGGAACCATGCCCTTTTCATTCAACGTTGCACTGCCATAGCTGGTTGTGGTTTTAGTTTTATTTGATGTGCATATTTACATGATGCCACATTATAATGTGCCGGATAGCACGACATACCATCGGCAACTACCCCTATTGCCGAAACATACACGACCAATTCGATGGTGGGGATTTTTCCTTGAGCTCCTCACCATGATTAATTACATTTTATACATCATGCAAACGGGGTCAAAACTGGGGGTGTGACATTCCCCTCCCCCTTGGAATAACACCGTCCTCAGTGTTCCATTACACATATATAATACATATACAATTGCACATCAAAATTTCAAAATTCCAAATCTGTCCCACGTTCAATCATTTATGTTGAATGTTCAAGACCAAGCCCCTCGGCTTCCATGGACTTCTTCTACTGGTTCTCAGCTTCCAGCTGATCCCGAAGTCTAGGAACTTTGTGGCTATTGCCCTCATCATGTTCCCTCATCAGACAGTCCCGGCGTAAATGATGTCCTCTGCATCTCCAGCATTTCACTGGCTGCTGCATCTTTACTTGCTCAATTTCCTTTGAGTCTTCATGCCTGGACCGTTTCCTATTAGGTCGCTTGGACGAATGTCCCATTGCTGATCCACCTTCCTTCCCTTTTCCGATTGCTCCTAGAAGGATTTTCACCTCCCTTTGCAAACCAATAGAGTCTTGCAAAATCTGGCGGTTCATCTCATTCTGCCTTCTCTGTATCTTGAGCATCTCCCCAAGATTCTCTTGGGTTTTGGAAATCATTTGAATGAGACTTCCAGCTAAGTCCAACAACTTTTGATCCGCTGCCATATTCAATGTGCACCACCTGGTTTCACTTTTCTCAACTGTGAAATGCACCATTGAAATTTTATCAGACCAAGCATAATATAGACATTAAAATTAGTCAGTTAATTACCCAATTGGCATGACAGTCCAAGCCTCATCAAGGAAACTTTCATATTTTTCATGCCTTCCCAACAGGCACACGAGCTCATTCATGTCCATTCTTGGGCAAGGAATTAACCATTCCAGCATTCATAAATTTACTTAAGCAAATTCACACATCTCATTCTCAATCATACATGCATTCAACAATCTTTTGTTTTCACAATGCATTAATGTATATGTATATATATAATCAAAAGGCAAGAGAGAGCAGTAAGAGTTTTTCCCCTCTTTATTTTTTTCCATCCTGGAACCCACACCATCACTGTGGCTTTTCATGCTCTCAACCTCTTTCACTTCACCGTGAATGCTGGACCAATCCGTATTGGTCATGACACTTAGTGTCTTTGGTATATTCTAGACCCCTAAACCATGGAGTCTCTCCACATGGTTTGTCTCAATTGCTAGGACTCCCCCGTCTTACTAGCACCTTTTTCATTACCGCTCAACCCGAGCTTTCCAGGATAGTCACATGTCCACATGCACACGTAGGATGCTCTCGTAGTCCTTGCTCCCAGGGATACCTATATCCAACATTGAATAGATTCTCATGTTTAGTTTCTTCATATCAGTTTTATCTTGCTCTAGAGATAAACATCATAACCAATCTTATACACATGTATATTCATAAGAAAAATAATCCAATACTTATCTGTATTGTGCGTTCCCTCGTTCGTCCACAGGATCTTGCTTCGCCTTGCAAGACTTGGGATCGCCTATGGACTTAGATGTTAGGTCAGCATGCCAGCTGCTCCACAACATCAAATAATTAATGTCTAGCCAGTACATCCTCATGTCAACTGGGCTTGGAACTTTAACACGACCATTTCTAGGTCTAGGATCTACTATGGATCCCCAGGCATATAACAACCCAACATACACTTATACCAACATACACTTATATCAATAATAACCCTTACTCCGCAACCCCTCACAACAACCATTTACCATTTTTCCTTTACCTTTTACCTTTACCTTTATCCTGCCAACACAAGCAACACAAGCAATACAAGCAAACTCATCAGCGTTATTGCTCAAAAACTGTAATCACATTTCTCATCATTCACTATCAAGTATTGAGACACCAGGAGTGCGTCCACTCCCTAGAGTGTAATCAATATTGAAAACCTTTTCATGACTCAACATCGGAAAAGTGTGCACTCTTCTCCGGTGTGTGCCATGTAGGCCCTAGTCCTACTCAAGCGATCGGTCATCATGGAAATAAAATCAAACACGTTTTGCATATGGAATTTAAAAATTAAACATGCATATTCTTAGCAAGGGTCACAGATCACTTATCCATTTGCCGTCGCAGTATGCCTTTGTTAAGGAGGAATAGAGGCTCCTTCCCTGAGTTAACAGTCCCTCAGTTTTCCATCCCAACTCCTTTTCACATTTCACATTCACACATGTCTTACCGACATAACCCATACCATCTCACTCATGTTATTACCAAACTTGCAGTGCAGATGAGACATTTTCAAAATGTCTAATGGCATTTCACCCAAAACCCATTTTCAAGGGAAAACCTTCCCATGACGTTTGGCTTCTGCAGGCCATCACACATGATCTTCCTGTAGTGTGTACCCCTGACACATTCATCAAATAGCCAAACAATCAATCATTACCTGATACTACAATCCCAATTGATTGTTCCATAACCAAGCAATGACATTAGAAATCAAATTCATTAGGAATTTGCAATTCTATCTACTACAGAAATTGACTTGCTCAATTGTGGGTTTCTTGTAAGTAGCATTACTATGCCCAATTATAATTTTATGCTTACTATCATAACATGAATACCCACCTACCATGCATCCCTCCTGACACAATCTCATACAAGCCAACAATGATTAGTAGTCGTTAGCAATTCCTAAATCCAAAATCCACAATTCAAATTTGACAACCCATTAAGCATGCCAACTACTTTTACAACCATTAGAATCTTCTCATAAAGTTTGGCTCTTTCATATGGTAGATTCTGGCATTGGCCAGGGTCTTACCTCACATTGCCATGCTCAAAATAATCTACCTGAAACCCGAGCTTCAATCAACCAAACACAATCTCTCACTACCATGCTCAAAATAATCTACCTGAAACATAAGCTTTAAACATCCAAACACAAGCTTATGCAAGCCAGTAGTGACTAGTAGTTGTCAGCAATTTCTCAATCCGAAATTCACAATTCGAATTTTAACAACCTATTATGCATACCAATTTTTTTTTTTTTTTTACAACCATGAGACTCTTCTCATAAATGGTATATTCTGGCATTGGTCAGGGTCTTACCTCTCAATGCCATGCTCGAAATAATCTACCTTAAACATGAGCTTCAATCAACCAAACACTTGGTAAGTCTGGATGCACATAACTTTTTTATTGCTACAACCATTACTGAAGCATTTTCAGAATTTATAAAATTCAAATACTTCCAACTGTTAGTCACATCAACATTACCAAAACTCATTTGCTCCATGCAATCATTATCATACTAACATTGCAAGGTATAGTCCTATCATTCATGCAATTAACCGAAAGATTTAGATACTGTTACTCCATAAGCGTACCATTCATACCACCTTTCTCTTCCATAGAGCATTTCTGGCAGCCATTTGATCATGACTATCCTGCATTCATAACAACCTTTGAAATGGTTCTGGAATTGTCATCATTTCATCATTTCAGTCATTATTCATTCATAATATCACATGCACTCATCTCAATGCATTCAACATACCATGGCCTAGCCATGTCCACCTCACATAGGATGCATTACTATAATCAATATCATCAACATATATAGGCATGACACCTTTCCATATTCTAATATCCACATGGTATGAGGTCTCTTACCTTTACCACTCCTTGGAATTTGTCATAAGCAAACCCTTACCTGCATGGGTCCTACTTACACCCTTGACATGACCAATTTGGTTGGTCCTTGCAGGAGATTGCAGAATTTGCTCACCAACGTTTGTTATGGACTTGTCGCCTTATCCCTTTCTCCATAGGGTTGCTGGTCACATTCATCAGCATCAGCAACATATTCATCTGGGTCCATGTCATCGTTGGTTTTCCCACTAATGCCAACATCAAAGCAATGATTATCATTAGTGGTTTATTATAGATGCATAATCCTTAGTATCCTATGTATGCAAAGCATATCCTCATGCATTTCATGCATAAACTTAGGAAATGTAGTTATAATTAGCAAGACAGGGTTTTAAAGAAAACTTCCCTTTTCAAGTCTTTCATCCTTGCATGGAACTCCTCTTCCATGCAGCAGTTGGTTTGAATTCATGGTCTTGCTACCTCTAGGCATGCAGTTCCCGGACTTGTCCATATTGGCAGCAACACATTTCTTTTTCAAACAATTATTAGTACCTTGCTGCTATGCATTCAACTCTGGTGAATCTCCTTTGTTCCCTACTGGATAAGCTTTCCAATGCCTATCCACATGCTTCATTCTGATTTTGGGTGTGAAAATCACACTACTCCTAAAATGGCGATTTTCGCCAAGTCTAACAAGGAACACTCATTAGCTTGCAGATCTCATTTCCTATGCACCATTCATCTTTTATGAATGCTGGGTTTGACTAATTTTCCCAAAACATAGAATTTTTCTTTTCACTAGAACAACTGTCTCAGGGGACGACGGGGGTCAAGGGGGCTTAATCTTTTAATCTTCGTGCATTCTGGCGCATTAGATTGCTGCTACTTTCTCCTGTTCAGCCTCAAAAAATCCACTGAAAAACAACTCAAAATCCCACTGAAAGGCAGTCGAAATCTGCTGGAAATCCCACTGAAAACCACTGAGAAATCCCCTTTGAAAAACTCAATTTTTCCTTTTTTAAATCGGGTCTTATTCCAATTATCCATCCGCAGAATCGGCTCTCAAACCACTAATCCTTCTGCAACGGCGGCTCTTGGAACGCTTTCTTCTTCCGACGGCGTCGGCAGTCTTTCTCTTCGGAAGACTTAGTGCTTTCGTTTCCGCAACGACGGAAGCCCACTTCACTAACTCTTCCGCAACGACGGAAGTTAATTCCGCTAATTGTTCCGATGCGGAACACTTAGTCAAATTTTCGCAGCTTTCTCCAAACTGTTCCGGTGTCAGCAGACTTCTTAGATCAGCAGACTAGTGCCTTTCACTTCCACAACGACAGCGCAGGAAACCCCATCTTCTTTCGATTGGCGGCACAACCAAATTGGCGTCGGTGCTCTTTCCACATCGAAAGCTTAGTGCCTTTGGATTCCGCAACGGTGGCACGCCAAACAACTATTTCTTCCGATAACCGATTTGTTCCCGGAGTTAGAAAAATTTCCAAATTTTTCCCTTCTTTGCCGCTTGATCGGCTCCGTCTCTTCTTCCTGTCGGCGACTTAGTCCTTTCCGCAGCCGCAACGGCGGACAGGAAACCGCCAAACTCTTTCGATCGGCGGCACAACCTGATCGGCATCGAAAGAATTTTTACATCGAAATCCTAATGCCTTTTTCTTCCGCAACGGCGGCACACCAAAGACAAACTCCTTCCGACGGCCGCCCTTTACTTAAAGAAATTTTATCTTTGGGCATCAGCGGCCTTTCCAATCGGAAGACTTAGTGCTTTCACTTCCGCAACGGTGGCTCACGAAACACTTTCTTCTTCCAATTTCGGCCTTAGAGAAATTTTTAAACCTAACTTTCTTGCGATGTCGGCAGTCGGGGAACTTACCCATCGGATGCCTAACTGTTTCTCCATCCGCAACGGCGGAACGCAGAACCCTTTCTTCTTCCATCGGCAGTCTTAACCTTTTTTGACGGCGTCGGTGATCGGAAGAATTTTCCGTCAGATGCGTAGTTGATTCGCCATCCGCAACGGCGGAAGTCCGTTCCACTAGCTCTTCCGCCACGTCGGAAGTCAACTTCACTAACTCTTCCGCAACGGCGGAAGTATTTCCTGTTAGTGGCCCAACCACTCAACACTTAGACGGATTTCTCAAATTTCCCTCCATCGGTAATCAGATCCACTGCTGCATCGACAGTTTAGTCCTTTCGACAGCCACAACGGTGGACGGTTAGACGCTAAATCCTTCCGCCACATCGGAAGCCTGAATCACTAAGTGTTTTGACTATCAACACTTAGGCGATTTGCTTGAAATTTCCAATCTGATTTCTACTGGGTAGGAAGAATTTCTGCGTCTGTCACTGCACCTTCATGGCCCATAGAGGCCCATTGTTGCAACCTTTGCTCTGATACCATACTATCATGTCCCCATCCCTCAGACCGGCGAAGAGGACGCGACCAACACCAAGCATACGGGAAAACAGCCCCATGAACATAAACAAGGATAAATCAATGCTGAAATTAAAAGCAAATTAAACATAATAGATAACAGGATGAATAATCCTTCAAATGCAAATGCATACTAAGATGCATGATCCATACAAGGATACCGAGTTAATCAATCGTTCAGCGGAAGCAAACATATGCATTTCAACATTAATCATGTTCATCATTTCTCATGAAACAGTATATAAATTGTAGAGATGAAGTAACCAGCAGCACTTATCTTTCAATGAAGAACTTGCCCGCAACCAGCTACGTCGCTGCAACATTCCACCCAACCATAGGCCAGCGTGCTCATCAATCTCTCAGCAACGCTGCCACCCCCGAGCTGGGCATGATTCCTCCAAGGATAAGGGGACAATGCAGGCTTATACATAGCCAAGGGACACAATCAGCAAACCAACACAGCTGGGTTTATTAGGCCATCAACAAACCGGCCAAGCCAGCACAGTCCGAAGACCAACCACTGCATACACGCAGCAAAACAATCCCTTCATAGCCCTGTGAAGAAGGTAAAGACAACTGGGGATAATCCCAAACAAACGATGAGCACAGCTCAAGCCCACAAGGCAACATAGAGTTGTTCTTGGCCCTAGCATGGCCAAAACAACTCAACAACAACACCCAACCATGGTATATCAGCAGCCCAAACTCACAATGAATGATGGAAACAATCCACAGTTCCAAAACAAGGAAAACTCAGCCAACATCACCCAGTCCACAAAATAGAGGAGAGGCCAACTCCCAGCGTGGATAGAGGAAAACTCAACCCACGGATTGGAAATCCACAGTGGTCCAAGACGAAATTGGACACCACAGCCAACAAAACGCGTGAGGAAGACAACAATCACAAAACGGAATCAGTGAGCGCGGCTCACAACATGGGAAAATGACTCCAATGGTCTGTGCATGAGGAAAAACAGACCCAACAGCAAAACACAGGGGAAAACATACTCGATTCCACTCTGTCGAAGAACATGAATGATCATCGATCGACAACTCCTCTCCTGGCTGCGTGAGAACCAGCAGAACCACTACCTGTGTGTGAGGAAAAAAAGACCCAACCTCTGCATAAGGATCCCCCGAACAGAGGTCACACACCCTCCTCACTCAGTTCCGCGTGAGAAGATGAACCAACAGTAAACCGACCAGCGCGTGAGGGAACTGAGTCGACCTCTTTCTGCGCGCGTCCCTGCGTTGGGAGTGAACCGGCGTGAGGAAGCCGAACCTCCTCTGCACGTGGATGAACAGTAGAACGTGAGGAACCAACCGACCATGCGAGAAGGGAGTCGAGGAAGAGTGGAGTGAAGGAAGTTGTGGGTGGAGTGGGCATGTGGGCAAGGGACTGACAGTCCTGCCAAACCACTCCCAAAAGCAATAACTGCCTCAACCACCAACCATAACTGCCCCCAACAACAAAACCAAGTCATTGAAGAGGTTGGTGAAACAAGAAAGGTGGCAACCCATGGGTTTTCCCCCCATAAACCAAGGTTTGACATCCCCAACCCCTTATCCTTTGGAACCATGCCCTTTTCATTCAACGTTGCACTGCCATAGCTGGTTGTGGTTTTAGTTTTATTTGATGTGAGTATTTACATGATGCCACATTATAATGTGTTGGATAGCACGACATACCATCGGCAACTACCCCTATTGCCGAAACATACACGACCAATTCAATGATGGGGCTTTTGCCTTGAGCTCCTCACCATGATTAATTACATTTTATACATCATGCAAATGGGGTCAAAACCGAGGGTGTGACAATGATGCATGGAGTGCTTCTTGTTTTTTGATAAGTTTTTGTTATGATATTTTCTTTCTAGCTGATTTGTTGTTTGTCCATGTAGCATGAATATTGACTAGATGGTTTGTCCATAGTATCATTTGGTATGGGAAACTCTATAAAGTTTCGTTATTTTTTTTATTGAAAAGAAAATTGATTAATGAACAGTCCTGGTCATGTGTGATGCAGATGATAGTTTGGAATTTTGAGTTGAGAATTTTTTACTATTTATAAATCTTTTTAGCTAACAATTTTAAGGTCTACAATTGTGGAAATACAGTTTTTAAAATTTAAAACTCAAACTTGTTGAAGTTGAGAATCCACTTTCTCAAATTATTATATTTAAAGATGACCTAATAGTCACTAAATGAAAAATCAGTGAAAAATAATTTCTGTTATTCCAAATCTAAGTTTATTAACTCTATCAATATGGACTCTGTGTATAGACTAAACCTTTTAGAAATCCAGTCTGCCAAGTTATTCTCACAATAAAAAAACAATACTCTCAATTAAATTTTATATTGCAAATAACGAAATTAATATGAATTTAAAATAAATATTTTCTTACCACATGTAATTGTATAAAAAGCAAAATTATATTTTCCAGTGGATATCATTATTGCATATTTGGTTTCATGTCAAATTGATTATGATCATAAATAGAACAGTGCATGTCATTATTGCATATTTGGTTTCAAGTCAAATTGATTATGATCATAAATAGAAACATCGACATTTGAAGTTGAATATGAGCATAAGTATGAAGTAAATAAAAACATCAAAATTTGAAGTTGAATATGATCATAAGTATGAAGTAAATAGAAACCGCAAAATTATTCTAGAGGGAGTGAAAGGTAGCAAACAAAAAAAATATGTAATATTTTTGACTTGTATTTAAAACTAGCATTTGCACCAAGAGGTGCAAAAAAACGCCGAGAGGGTAGAAATATTCTGTCTTTTCGCAAGCCAACCTTTGTGACTTACCTTGGGATACTACATATTAATACTGAGTTTTGAAATTTTAGGTTAAGACATTTATAACTGTTGTGTTTTGGGGTTTCGATTTTCGATTATAAATTTTGCAAGAAATAATAAAAATTAACTAGACAACAACTTAAAATTAATGCGTGCAATGAGTATGTCGAATATTTGCAAATAATAATAAATTTCAGGGTATCGCAACCAGCAACCTGGAAATTGCGGGATGCGGGTTTCAGGAAAGATTAGTGGGATAACACACAATACTTACAAAAATTATCCCGCATCTTGCATCCCACAACCGCAAATTTCGGGATGTTGGTTGTGGGATGCGTGTTTCAGGAAAGATTGAATATAACTTAATTTATTTTGTCTTCCTGTATCCCGCATCGTGAATTCCGCATCTCGATTGCCGCAACCCGGAACCGGCAAATTGCAGGATGCGGGTTTCGGGAAAGATTAGCAGGATGACACACAATACTTACAAAAATTCTCCTGAATCCTGCAACTGCAAATTTCGGGATGTAGGTTGCGCGATGGAAATTCCTGCAAATAATAAATTTCAAGCCCCCGCAACCCGGATTGCGGGATGCGGAATGAAATAATATTTGCAATATCTCGTTATGATCCCACATCCCACCAGGTTTAATCTCATCTGTCCATTTGTTTTAATCTTGCTTTCCTAATTTGACCCGCATATATATATATATATATATATA
>LPNX010614505.1:442116-503486 GCA_001517045.1 Pseudotsuga menziesii | reverse complement strand
TATTTCATTTATTTTGTCTTATTTGCCTAGTCCATGAGTCCCACCATGTGCAAGTTGCTAATTGCCTATCCACAGAGGTCAAACTTGCCATTATTGACTCATGGAGCGCTTGGGAAAGCCTCGGGAATCAAATCTGCTTTATTCTTGGCCTCCTAGGTGCCCTTCTGCTTTTTCTGCTTTATTTCGTGCTTTTTCAGTGTTTTAAGGCACATAGGAAAGCAAGACTAGGTGAGGTGAATCAGCTTTGTTGCCTCTTCCTCCTCCACTCTTTCCTCCATGCAAAAGCATGTATGAGCTGCCATTTGACCACTCTTTAGCTTGCCCATGCGCCCTTGCTAATTCGTGGGGTCCTTGATAGATTTGGGATCATCTTTTTACACCTATGGGGGATTTGCCTATTTTGGGTAAGCCTGCTTTATGCTAGATTTGGATGCTTCCTTATGCATTCGATTTTCTCATGTATTCTATATATTCAGTATCCTATGTTATTACAGGGTTGGCTATTGTACACTTAGTTAATACAATTTAGTGTTACAGCTCCATATTCAGTCTCCATTGTTGATAATTTTGCATGATCAATTGTTAATTGTTGTGAGTGTATTCAATCTATTGCAGGCCTAAATTTCTACACTAGGCCTCTTTATTGTCCAAAATTTCCATGTGGGGTGTAAACATAGAAACAATTAAAAACAAACAACTAGTATATTAATGCCATATTATGGTCCATCATATTATAGTGGTGAATGGAGAAGGCTAGTAAAATATAAGCAAGCATGTCAGCATATGGACTAAATTAAATATGTATACACATTGTCTCCAATTGGAAATTGGAAAATAAAATAATAGAGGTCATGTTATGTATATAAATGGCTACACATACACACACAAAAATATTGCAGTATTTACAAATAGTACTAAGGGAAGGGACCCTATTATAAGACCGAATAGTTAATTTGTTGAGGTTATAAATGATAAAGATGGAGATATGGAATGAGAGGTTGATAGATTGATAATGGCCGAGGAAATTATGGACCTTACTATTGGGGACGATTTATTGATTAATTACAACTTTGTAAAATGAACTCATGCGAGAAAGAAAAGGGAAGAACAAGGTCTCCATAAGGATGTTATTAAGGGTGAAAAACTAAAGAATAATAAAATGATTGTGGCTTGTTATTTAAACTATGTTGTTAAAGATGTGTTTTTATCTTAAATTATTGTATAAAGAATGTACTATAGAATATAATGTTCCATCATTCAATATGTATGTATATATTCAAACATTTTATATTTTTTGTTAAGAAATACTTGATTATATTTCTTTGAAATTGATACATTTATGATTTATCCAATTGTTGGCTAACATTAAATAATGATTGCATTTGTTGATAGGTAGAAGATATTGATGATACACCTACTAATACCCAATATCCAACTGGTCTATTGATATTTGGACGGGATGATTCAAATCATCATTTAAACCATACCAGGATGAAAAGAGAAACATTGAAGAGAGTACTACCACATGAGAAATTTGAAGAACAAGTGATATTAACACATAATGGTGATGTGCCACCTATCCTTAATGATGATGATGATAGTGAAAGTGCAGTGCATGAAGAAAAGATGGAATGAAATGCTCACATGTTTCTTTGGGGATGGAAACCATGATGAGGATAATGATCCTATGGTTGACATTAATGATGATAGCAGGGGTTATTACCACCAACATAATCTTGATGATAACAACTTGAGTGAATTAATCAAGAAAGCAATGAAGACACCCATGTTCAGATCGGGTGGAAGTAGATCCTCAAAAATTGAATGCACATTAATATTATTAGAAATCAAGTCACTATTTGGTTGGTCATACAAAGGCTTCACCACCCTACTAAAGTAAGTTGAATTATATTTCTTAATTTTCATTGTCAACTGGTGTACGTAATTTATAAATATTCATCGACTTATTCTATATTTATTTAAGGGTATTTTAAAACCATATATTGTATATAAACATCACTAGTATAGAATTACTTGTTAAACATGTTGATCATAAGTCAAACCTTCAATTTATTTAATATCTGACAATCTTATAGGCCACTAAAAACTAAAATATTCCCTGAAGAGAATTTGTTGCCATCAACTTGCAGAGAAGCGCATCAATTGTTGTTTTAGTTGGGGATTGAATATAAGT
Source organism: Pseudotsuga menziesii (assembly GCA_001517045.1). NCBI lineage: Eukaryota > Viridiplantae > Streptophyta > Pinopsida > Pinales > Pinaceae > Pseudotsuga > Pseudotsuga menziesii. The sequence goes on along the minus strand of LPNX010614505.1, from coordinate 501,292 downwards.
AAATCAATTCATGTCAAAATGATTTCATTTAATACAAATATGAATATTAAAAAAATATAGAATGCCATGTAGGGAAAGAGGGGAGATATCATACAAATGGACAAGGTCTGTGACTATTCCAAAAAAGGTTTTACGCCACATGAAAATTATACTTAGACCTCAACAAATGTTTCGGTTCAAGTCAATTTGAAAATTCATGGATTGGCATGCAAAGAACATGAGTAAAGGTGGATTCATGCGAATTCTGATAGACTGCAAAGTAATGAAACACATAGAGGTAAAATGGCTAGGAAAATTCAAAGATGAAACTCGTAGTATTATGTTTCATCTTGCAATAGATGGATTGTTCCCATTCTCTTTCATTAGAGAAAACCATACCATTTGGTCAATCAGATTGATAGTATACAATATTCCTTATGGATGAGTGTTAGAAAGGAGCACATTTTGCTGAGTCTCATTGTTGCAGAAAAATGATCAGTAAAACATATGGATGTGTATATTGCACCTTTTAATGATGAGATACAATTGTTATGGAAATGCATAAGAATGTATGACATATCACATCCTACATCAAATAGTTCGTTCGTATTGTATGGTGTACTATGTTGGACTATTCATGATTTTTGAGGACTTGGTGTTTGTTTAGGTAATAAAAAATAATTATGTATAACAATCATAATTTTTTTTTAGCCCAACTTTTATACTTACTTTTATAATATTATTTTGATGTCATTAACATTAATTATTGAATTGCAGGGATTCAAACAAAGGGGATATTTGGATGTCTAAGATGTGCAGAACAATGAGGGGTGATATTCTAAAGATATGCATAAATTTATTTACGCAAACAAAAGTTTTTTTCTACCACTAGACCATAAGTTTAGAAATTGTCGATGACATAAGGCATATCAACCCCCTCAACCATAATTAACAATCGAGCATACATATTTTAACTTGCATGCATACTCATGACATAAGAAGACAATGAAGATACTATTAAAGCAGAATATATCTTACACCACGTAGAAAATGAGCTTAATGATGAAAAAAGAACACTTGAATTGATTGAGCCCCCTGGTTCAGAAATTTAGAATCACTTCTTGAATGGTGATTGAAAAAGTTGAAGGCAGAAACACGGTGCAGAGAGAAAGCCAAAAGACCTTCGTCTGAGTCGTTGAAGATGAGTCTGACTAGTTGAGAAAAGGGAAAGGCTTCATCGATTGTTACTCGATTGAAGTTCGCTATTGAAGAATCACATTTCATTGTAGTTTACTTGGAATTTGTTCGCTTCGGGGATGAAGCAACGTTTTGTTGGCGGGGGAGATGTTGAGGGGGATGATAGGCCTTATGTCATCATTAACATACTTAATTAATGTACTAGTTAATTACTAATCCATGAGAATTTGGAGTGGATATAACCTCTCCAACCAACTCCACTTTGTACAAATAATCATTTCAAGATGAATAATAAGCAGTTGAAGGCATTCGACTCAAATACTGTGTCTTGGTTATGTGTGTGCTTATCATATCCTTGCTTGAATACAACAATTTCCTGAAGAATTAGTTTGATGGAAAAGTTGAAAATAGAGGCCCTCCCATGATTATGGGTATAGGTGATTGGCTTAAGAAGTATGAAGATGCTGAATTGAAATATTGGGAGGATTGTTTTGATCAACATCATTCAATTGAAGAATAAAACAAAGCTGTTGTTAATATGCCAAAAGGAGTGAAAATAAAATCCATATTTTATGATCTCCCTTAATAGAAGGATCTATCAATATATCACTTATTAGATCCTACACGTCTTAAAAAATGCCCCAGATTCTATACTTCGACATATATCAGGAAAACAGAAGGACACCTTGGATTTGAGGAGAGATATTGCTCTTTCACATACCAAATTGGTTAGAAGACATTTGTCGACAAATAGGGAAAACAAAACATATCTAGAAGCTCCATGTATTTTTGAAGAAGAAAGATATAGCCCAACTTAAAAAAGTCATCCATTCAATAAGGACCCCTACTAGCTATGGGTCATCATTGAATAAGGATTTTACAATTGATGGACATATCATAAGATTTAAAACAGATGATTTTTATTATTTTATGAAAGTATTATAATCATTTAACTTGTACAGTTAATATTAATTAAGTACTAAATATATTTTGATATTCTATTTTTTGAATAAAATTGCTAATGAATTTTGATAAATGTGTTTGATAATTGGCTATTAGGGGGTATTCATGTCTTACCATTGAATTAAGGAATTCCATAAGTATATTGTTAGAATTTACAAGGTATGTGGTATGAAATGGTCATGTATGAAAGAGATAAAATATTATATTTCATTTTAATTTTGACAAAAGGTTTATACTAATTTAGTATTATTATATCAGGTGGGTGAACTCCAAGGAGATCCACAAATGTGAAGTGTCGAGATGTAAGAAGGAAATTGCAGAAATTGTATGTGTATTTAAGAAGGATCCCCCTACAAGTTTCATGGATCTATTAGTCCATTTACTTATACACCTAGTCAATGACATTGAATTGGTAGGTGTCGTATCAACGAGGTGGATATTTATCTTTGATAAGTATAAAATCTAAAAATATATGTCTGACAAAAGGCACATCGAAAGGGTTGCATGCATGAAGGGTATCTATTGAAAGAATAATTTTTCTTCATATGTGATTTCTTTGGTAAATATTTTGAAGATATGCCACAAATATGGGATGATGAACATGCATCAAATATTATTGATGGAGAAAAATCACAATATAATGGTGTTCAAGTATAAATTAGTAAGTAAATTCATGATCACTATGGTTATTTTTATTGCAATCATTAATTTACTCTATATTTCTTTTGTCAAATTAACAACATGACATTCCGAGTTTGAAATATACATGTTGACATGTAATAGGTGTACACTAAAGTGTTTTACTCGATAATTTCATTATGTACCACATGGAATTTATGAACAAATGGATTGATTTATGTGATGAAAAAAAGAGAGGAAGTGTTAGAAGCAAGGTGACAATTTAAGAGATTGAATCCACAGAATACTCCACTTCCCACTTATCTGCTTGGGGAACGAGGCAAAGATTGCACACTACAATGGGTTAGTGAACAAATTCAAAATTGAATAAATGATGTAGGTATATATTCAATCATAGCAAAAGACGAAATCAACATGTCTAGAGGATGTGAAAGAAAGGTACACTTGGAATTTTACAAATTGTTGTTTCATTTCAATTTTGATACTATGAACTATTTAAATAAGCATAGTTATATTTGTTTTCATTGAACTAAATGGTCTTTCACAGTTGAAAAAATATCCTATAATGTGGGAATATGGCAAAAATTATCATGTATAAAGAGGACATGTGAAGAGATGGTCCTTTGATTGTAGCATTGTGGTTGATTTCAAGCAATCTAGTCAATCAAGCTTAAAATCTAGGAATATTATTGAAGGGAATGTACAATATGTTGGGAAAATCTAAGAAATTATTGAGTTGGTTTACCAGTCTTTTAAATGTTGTATTTTTAAGTATAGATGGCATGAATCATTTGAGAGGACATGAAGACATGATACCCATAGTCGATTATTTTCTATAGATTCCTAAAGGCTCCTACCAAAGAATAAGGAGCCTTATGTTATAACAATTCATTGTGAGCATGTATTTCTTTAACTCAAGCAAGAAGTGGTAGTGATCATTAATCTGTTAATTCATACTTTATTGTGAATGTGTGTGTGTGTGTTTATTAATAAATAAAAATGTTATAACATAGGTCTAATATATGTGTGTCATTCTTGTACATGTATTTTTCTATGAAGATATTTTGGACTAGAAATGGATATTTTCCATACGTTATGATCTAAGATTAAGGCATGTAATTGATGATACCTCATTAAATATAGAGAAGAACAATGATGTCCAACAAAATTTGACATAGGAATTTGAGAACATCGAAGAAAATGACATCCATGATGACGTTGAATACAATTATGTTTACACACAAGAGGACAACAATCCAAAGTTAGATGATCTTATACAAGACAACATATGGATCATATAAAAATGAAGATCATAATACATATGGTAACAATATAGATGGTCTACGATCAAATTTCATTGACAATGAAGATGATGTAGGTGAAGACGAGGTTGATTATGATACCACCTTCGCGAGATGGTGTAGCAAGAATAATATTAAATATTTTCAAGAACATATGAACATTGATAATGATACACTGGATGACATTATTGCAGAAAATAATGTAAATGATCAATACTTTTAATTTTTCATAATTTGTAATTTATGTTTAAAAAATGATGTTTGTAATGGCCCAAACATTGAAATGCTTCAACATTAGTTGTATGGATACAAATTACTTATTTAATCACCTTAACATGTTCAATATTTGGCTTGAATTGTTGGTTGAAAAATATAGGATTTCTTGGATAAGAGTTAGCATGGTTATTGGTAATTTATCGGTCGATAATGGTTTCGAGGTGCTTTCAGGTTATTGGTTAGACTCAAACTAAAACAAGATGAAGATAATATTGAATAACAATAGATTAAATTTGTAATTGTTTAAAAAAATTACATATATTGTATATGTAAAAAAAGTAAATCCAAACCATTAGGCACAATGTATGCAAATTTTGTTCATTGATTTATATTAAAAAACATATTGAAAAATACAAACCATTAGGCACAATGTATGCAAAGTTTGTTCATTAATTCACATAAAAAAATATTGGAATATTTCACTTATATAATCTCTTAACCTTTAAACCATCTATCCCCTACCCAGATAACCCCTTGACCATTCAAGAGAGTTCCGACAAAGATCCTATATATGGGAATGACTAATGATGACAAAGAGAAGTGCATGATGAACGTTGATGGAAACATGGATGATATATGATGATAATAAAAATTAAAACCATGATGTTGGTGGTGATGATGATGATTGTTTCCTTGAGTCTTAAATTACTCCCATACCATCAAGGCATGCGCCTAGTCTAACCATGTAAAATTTCAACACATATAGACGAATGATGACAATGAGACGTGCATGATGAAAGTTGTTTCAAATGTGGAAAATGTCAAAGATTATGTGGGCACATGAGTCATACTTGAGTCTTGAAATCCTCCCATATCATCAAGGAATGTGCCTAGTCTAACCATGTCAAATTTCAATGTGCAAAGGCAAATTTTGAAGAAATTTCAATGTCAACCCCATTTATGTTTGGACCTTAACCGCTGAGCCATTAAACATTAACCAGTTAAACCATAATCCCTATTCCATTAACATACCTCTCCATAAGTTTGGCCATGACATTTCAATAGAGTTCCAATAAATATCCTATATATGGAATGATGGATGATGAAAATGAGACGTGCATTATGAATGTTGATGGAAACATTGACGATGTCAAATATTATGTGGGAAAATGAGTAATCCTTGAGTATTGAAACCATACCATACCTTAAAGGAATATTTATAGTATAATCATGTCAAATTTCAATGCATACATTCTCAATTTGAAGAAATCTCAATGTTGGCCCCATTCACTGCTCACTGTGCAGGGTTGATGGATGGCATTAGGCCTTTAACCCAATGTAATCGGTGATAAATGATCCATTAAACCACTTGCATGTTGTAACCTATAAAATTATTTGGGGATCTATTAACTTAATAAAATCATGGTTTAATCTACTCTAATAATGCAACAAGAAAAGGGAAAAGACATGGGTATTGACATCTTCATTAGGTTTCATTGCAAAGTTGGGTATGTCGGTTTTGATCTTTGTTAGCATGGATGGAGATGTTGGGTGATGATGAATATGATGATATAAATGATATAAATGATATAAATTACAACCATGTTGTTGACTATGGTGTAATTGTGTGTTGAAATCCTCCCATACCATCAAGGCATGTGCCTAGTCTAACCATGTAAAATTTCAATGCATACATGCACATTTTGAAAACATTTCAATGTTGGCACCATTTAATGCTAATCACTATGCAAGGTTGATGGATGAAATTCATTATGGACATGTTGTAATTTTGTTCATGGAATTTCAATGCATATAGTCTATTTTAAAGAAAATTGAATGTTGGCCCCATTCACTGCTCATTGTGTGTGGTCGATGGATGTCATTAAGCCCTTAACCAATATAATCCCTAAGACGTCAACCATTAAACCAATCGCACGTTGGAACCTATAAAAATATTTTGGGATGTATTAAATCAATAGAATCATTTCTTAATCATATCAAATAATTCCACAAGAAAATGACAAAGACATCGAAATTGACATCTTCATTAGGTTTCACTAGAAAGTTGGGTATGTAGGGTTTGATCTTTGTTGGAGTGGATAGAGAAATTGGGTCATTATGAATACGATGATGATGCAAATATAAATGAAAACAATGACGGTGGTGATGAAAATGACGATGATGTCCTTGAGTCTTAAAACACTCCCATATCATGAAGGCATGCTCCTAGTCTAACCATGTAAAATTTCAACCCACATAGACACATTTTGAAGAAATTTCAACGTTGGCCCCATTCACTGCTGATTACTATGTGGGGTTGATGGATGAAATTCATGGTGGGAATTTTAGAAATCATGCCATGGCATTTTCAAGAGAATTTGAAAAAAGATCCTATATATGGGAATGTCGAATGATAACATTGAGATGTGCATGATGAACGTTGATCAAAATGTGGATGATGCCAAATATTATGTAAGGACATGAGTCATCATTGAGTCTTGAAACCCTTCCATACCGTCATAGTCTAACCATTTCAAAGCTCAAAGCATACAAGCACATATTGAATGAAATTCAACATTGGCCCCATTCACTGCTCATTGTTCGGGGTCAATCATTAAGCCCTTAACCCAATATAATCCCTAACCCATAAACCATTAAAACAATTGTGTGTTGGATCCTATAAAATTATTTTGGGATGTGTTAAATTAATAGAATCATGGTTTAATAATATCAAAGAATAGCACAAGAAAAATACAAAGACATTCAAATTTGCATCTTCATTAGGTTTCCCTGGAAAGTTGGGTATGTAGGGTTTGATATTTATTGGCATGGATGGAAAAACTGGGTCATGATTAATATGTTGATCATGAAAATGTAAATGAAAACCATGATGGTGGATATGATGATGATAATGATCTCCTTGAGTCTTAAAACCCTCCCATACCATCAAGGATTGCATCTAGTCTAACCATGTAAAATTTCAATGCACATAGACACATTTTGAATAAATTTCAATATTGCCCCCATTCACAGTTGATCACTGGACAAGGTGGATGGATGAAATTCATGGTGGGAATATTGGAATTTTGTCCATGAAATTTCAAGAGAGTTCCAACAAAGTTCCTATATATGGGAATGACGAACGATGAATTGAGACATGCATGATGAACATTGATGGATATACAGAGGATGATAAATGTTATGTGGGGACATGATTCATAATTGAGTATTGAAACCCTACCATACTATAAAAGCATGTTTCTAGTCTAACCATGTCAAATTCAATGCATATAAGCACATTTTGAAGAAAATTCAAGATTGGCCCCATTCATTGCTCACTGTGTTGGGTCGATGGATGTCATTAAGCCCTTAACCCAATATAATACCTAAGATAAACCATTAAACCATTTGTATATTGGACCCTATAAAATTATTTTTGGATGTATTAACCAATTCATATAATCATGTTTTAATCATCTCAAATAATATCACAATAAAAAGGAAAAGACATGGAAATTGACATCTTCAATGGGTTTTGCTAGAAAGTTGGGTATGTAGGGTGTGATATTTGTGGCATGGATGGAAAAATTGGGTCATTATGAATATGATTATGATGATTATATAAATGAAATCCATGATGGTGGCGAAGATGATGAAATTTATGTCTTTGAATCTTAAAAACCCTCCCATACCACTGAGGCATGCACCTAGTCTAACCATGTAAAATTTCAATGCACACATACACATTTTGAAGAAATTTCAACATTGGATCCATTCACTACTGATCACACGGTGGGGTTGATGGATGAAATTCATGGTGGGTGTGTTGGAAGTTCGACCGTGACATTTCAAGAGAGTTTTGACAAAAATCTGTTGATTTTTGAGCAAATATGAAGATCTATGAACTTTAAAAATTTTAAGTGCAGAATACTAAACACATGAATAACTGAATCATTCAATCACGCAAATAATTCCTCCACAACACAATATGTACCCTGGGAAAAACCTCAAAATAATGAGGATAAAAAAAACCAATAATTCTTTAGAGTATAATATGATAGATTGAAGATAATGTATTTTTTTTACAAAGATAGCAGATTGCTTTTGACATGCTAGGTGCTAGATAAGAGAGAAAACATAGAAATATAGAAGATAGATCAACTGTTACAAATTTCCATGTTCCCATCACATTAATAACAATCCCAAAATACTTCCATGCAAGCTAGGGAGAATGATTGTATGATAATTATGCAACCATGCATTACAATTTCGAATCAAGTTCTTGGAATAATCAATCCTTAAATTGAAATCTTCATCATGCACAACTAATGCACCATGACTTTCATCTTTGACATTAACTGAGGCTTAACTGACATAAAAGTAAATTAATCATCTAATTGAATGTATGAACACTTAGTTAACATGCTAACATAAATGTCTTATGTGTCTTAGTGCTTTAGCTCAAGTGTTGTCATGCAAACACTTTATAACTGAAGTGTCGTCTTTTGATTAACTTAAGTTCCATCTTTTAGTTTAACAAAATTATAGATACTATAGTTATCTAGTCCTTATTTCTTAACACTTAGTTAACTATTATTAATTGAATAATATTGATTGATTTACACAGGCGTGATCACTGAGCTCTTCTTTACTTAACTGGATTAATATTTGAATTGATGCTTTAACTAGAGAACTGATTGAGGCATATATATTTAAATGAATCTTTATAACTTGAGATCACTCAGTCATCTGAATGGGCAATTCAAATTCTCTTTTTCTCATTATCTCTTTATTACTTATCTCTTTATCTTTTATCTTTTTGCATGGTCAATATCTGTTAACTTTATTTATCTATCATATAACTTTATACTCAGAACAATTGTTGCATTCTATGATCATATTACTCTCAAACCATATAGTCATATGCTAAATTAATTCACTCTACAGGTGGTCGATATATAGAGGATACTTAGTAGATTTATCCATCTCTAATGATCATGGTTAGTAATATATCACAAAACATTTATTCTTCAACATGCAAAGCATTTCACCTCTATAACTGGAGGCCCACCCAAAGGGTACCTGCTATGGTTCGCTTGAGAATATGAATTGATATACAAGTCCAAATATATAACTATACATCAACCTCATAAGTTACCTTCTATGAGAATCATGACTTGATATTACTAACAAGTATGACTTAATATTACTCACAAATCTGCAACCTTTATATTACTCACAAGACTTTACTATACAACATCACCACCTCAACACATGAGTATAGATAGGAATTTATATTACTCACAAGTCCAAATTGAAATTAATAACAAGTCTAGAGGATGAATCCTGAAGCTGTACATTTAATACTCCCTCTCAACGAGGCAGGAATTTTTCTACCATACCAAGCTTGTCTTAGAAGTACCTATAGTTTGTCATAGATAGAGGCTTTGTTAACAAATATTTATTCTTGTAACCTTATCTTCAGTAGAATGTATTGAAGTATTGATTCTTCGATGAAGTGATACTTATTCTCAAACACATTTCATCACAAAACACAGTTTTCAAAAATCTATAGACTCAATATTTTACCGAGCAACTCCACAAGCAACTTTCTCAGCTGCTCCGCTTGTCGACAGGTAGTACTATCCGCAAAACACATTTTATTTTGTAGTATTAGCCACAAATATACCTCAAAGGTACCTAATCATATTATTAGTAATAAGCATAAAATACAACAAGTCTATTACACATTAAGAGACCAATAAGCTACTTATTGATGGTAGCACCATCTAGATTCGATCCAGAATGTAGTTTCTGTAAACTAGAAACTATGGATTTGAAATCCATCATATCAAATTATTACACCACATTAAATGTGTAATATCTTTGCATAATAAAATAAATCCCATCTTTCCTTTTTCAATATTCAACACTTGCTATCTACTTTGTTGAATACTATAATCTTCTAATATCTGGAGAATTTCTCTGTGAGCTTGCCATTATCTGTATGTTCTCAAGGCATGATCACTTTCAAAATGGTTTAATTTTTGTATACCATAATGCCCCACTTATCCAACTATATGGATAATTGATCTCTATAAGAGGTTTGACTGCTCCCCAACAATCTAGACTATAACTCTTCTCGAGTATCCGATAATCACTAATAGTATATGAGACCTTGACTATGTCTCTGCTGAGGTAGATTCAATCCACAAGAGATACTACAACCCCTATCTATTTGAGTCATGATCACTACATGACTTACCGGTGGGAAGAACTAATCAGTCATATTTGACATGACTAATTGGTGGGGACTTTATCTGATGCTACCTATGAAGACACATCAATACTCTCTCTTCAAATAGAGGAGTATTTCTCTACTGCACCAATATTGTCATGTAAACACTCAAATTTACTTGGACAGAGGCTTAATAAGTATGCTGAAAATTTATTGGTCATCTATGGATGTGTACAGGAGTTGTTCAACTCCTTTCTACACCATGTCTCAGATATAACTGACTAGTAAAATTTTGAAACTTTACTGCTTCATAAATTTCTCTATATAGAGAAACATTTCTGATGTGATCTTTGTTTTTCAATGCACTAGTCAGAATCCATATATTTCAGAAAATTTATTTCACTATCCAAGACATATTTGAGTCCATATCCACTCATACCTTGTAGGTACCATAACACATGATTGTTGTACATGTCTACTTATTGATTGCAAATCATATAACCCTCCTGGTGCTAACCATGTACATCTAGGATCTTCTCAATAGTTTGAATATCCTCCAAATATGAATTAGAATCATATTCATCTTCATATGAGTGGTCATGGACTTACATTCCACCATCTTGAAACTCTTCAGGCTCTCTACAACATATTTTCCTTTACCGAGGAAAATCTTATCTTGTTTCTACCACACCTCTAATCCCAATAATCATAACAAGTGATATATCTCATAAATTTCTCTGGATGTGGGAGAAAATATCTAAGGTAACCAAAAACTAAACTTTAGGATTTTAAAGCTGACCTATTCAATCTAAAGGGGGCTCCCTTGTGAAATTTCCTACTATTTTGTTTTTCAATAACAATTATTGCATTCCAAATCAATGGCTATATTTTTAATAAGAAGGGGGATTTAATAAAGTGGTTGAAAATATAAAAGAACCATTGGACACAGAGTCATTAGGAAAATACTATTAAGTTTGTAGAATAAATATAAAACAATTTCAAATACAGAGGCAAGTTAAACAATATTTTGTCAGTCACTAGGTTCGCTGTGAGATGGTAGTAGAATCAAGAATCAACAATTCATTACATCAGAGCATCAAAATTGAGATGAATTTCAAATACAAATTTGGATGAAAAAGGGTGAGCATTCAATTGCATGCATTTGGAACACTGAAGATGAATTCCAAACCATTTTTTCTCAATCGAATACTAGAATACAACACATTAAATGAAATACTAAGAAAAGGTTTAACACATACACATAAGGAAAGATTACAACCTTTGAAATATCATCACATGAATCTCTACTTAAGAAAAATGTTTTAGTCTTTCTATTGTCAACCAATTGTATTGATGTCCAAAAAAACAGTGCACGATCGTATTTTTCTTTGGGATCCAGCCCCCAATACATTCATAAAATCAAAATATATACAATATAGCTCTAAGAGCATAAAATTAACAAGCTACTTGTTAGAACAAAGTTCTTGCAACTGAATTGCTAATTTCTAGGAACTGCATTTGCATGCTTTGCTCTATTAACTGATTTGCATGGCTTGAAAAGTCCACCTGGTTGCGAGATGAAATATGTAGAGAATAAATTTTGATTTTTGAAACATGACACATGTTCGACTTTCTTGAGTAGGTTTCAACATACTCTTCATATATTCCAATACTTTGGGAAACTCAATGTTAAAAATAATTTTGTACACTTCTGAAATGATCGTATTGACAAATTAAAACGTATTAATCTGCGTAGGAATATTAGGAGAAAGAGTTGTGCCAAGAAACTGCAAATCTGATACATTTGAGCACAAAAACATGTTCAACATATAAGATTGATATATGGAATATCTCAATGTGTGGATGTTCATCAACTGAGTGTGAATTGCTTCATCCAAGAACTCATCAAAGTTAAAGCAACAAACTGGACTTGACTCTGACTCAGGTGAACTAACTTTTAAAAGAAAACCTAGCATGAATCCACTTCCTGAGTTATCATCATAACAACTTAGGACTTGAATTAGCAAAGATAAGACCATTTGAAATTCCTCTTGAAAAAATATAATATTCAAAGGTAAAAAAAGGTTCTCATGCATTTGATCGACTTTCAATACTTGTGACAATAAACTCTTCTTGTCTTTAGGTTTGAATTCTTTGCATAGTTTAATCAAGTCCTCTTCATTAAAGGACTCAAGGTTTCTAGGAAAAGTTTGAGGTAGACCTAAGACTTTGCGAACAATTTTCACATTGACTTGACAAATAATTTTGGTTGTACTATTTTCATAATTACTCTTTTAATTGACAAATAGGTGACATCAATGCACCATTCAACAAGTTTAGGAAAATGTAGGGTTTGCTCAATGGAAAAATAGTATAAAAAGGAACTGCAAACATTCATTGTGTCCCTTGCCTGTGAACTAAATTCCAATAATCATTCTTTAGACTGAGAAATTCTTCCTATGGACATAATTGGGTCAAAAATATTTCCATGTTTGTCAATTATGAGCTCTTATTTTCCATCTAAAAACCTACAGATCAAAACAAACTCTTGATTTCGTTCCATGTTGAAAGGACCTGGTAGAATCTCAGGATTTAGATGTAACACCCCAGTTTTGACCCCATTTGCATTAAATGTATATGGTGTATATATTGTAATTAATCGTGGTGTGGAGCTAAAGGAAAAATCCCCACCATTGATTTAACGTTTTATGTTTCGGCAATTAAAAATCGTTGCCGATGGTATATTCGTGCTAGCCGGCACATTATAATTTTTGCATCATGTAAATATGCATTTTAATTAAAAATACCCACAACCAGCAATGTCAATGCAACCATAATGAAAAGGGCATGATTTTCCTAAGGATAGGGGGGGAATTATTTGACCTTTGGGGCCAATGGGGAAAATTCAAGTGTCAATTGATGAACCCATTTAGTTGTCACCCACCTTTTTGTCTTACTCACCTTTCCTTGTCTCATTCAACTACCAAATTAAATCCTCTGACGTTAGTTGGGGGAAGTTATGGCCTGGGAAAATGTTTTGCATGGGTAGTGGTGTGTGGCAGGACTGTTAGTCCTTGCCCACATGCACACTCCACCAGGGATTCATTCCTCTTCACGTGGGCAGGAAGAGAAAAATGACCCCATCCTTCCATTTTGGCCATTCTCACGCAGAGACGGCTGTTCTTCTCCTCACGCACAGGTTTTGGAAATTTTTCCTCACGCAAAGAACTAGGAGAGTGGCCTTACCCTCACAATTTTTGTGTGTGTGTATTTCTCTTCATGTTGTGGGTCGAGGTATGTGAATTCACCTCCACGAGGGTTGTTTTTCTTCCCTCACGCAGCTGAGAAATCGCTGCTAGTTTCCCCACGAAATTTGGGTTGATGTGGGTTCTTGTTGAGTCGTTTTGGCCATGATAGGGCCAAGAACGACTCAGGAATTGAAGTTCCTAGTTAGAGCTATGTATTACCCAAATTTCCACCTCGGTTTTGCTCTGTGGTGTTTTCTTTTCTTCCCTAGAGCTTTGAATTGCTCGATTTTGTTGTGTATATGCAGTGGTTGGTCTTTGGACTGTATTGGAGTGGGAATGAAGGATTGGTATGCTTGATAAACCTAGTGTGTTCAGGAGCCCCATAGACAGAGCTAGAGGGATGGATTTCTTCTCCACACCCCCCGAATAGCACTGGAAGGGAAGTCAGGGCCTGAGGGACTGCTTAGCAGAGAAGGGACTAATTCCTTGTGTTGGGTGTGTGTGGGTGTTCTAGAAGTTAGGATAGTTCTGGTGCAGGTGTGCTTAGCTCTTTAGTGATCCCAACAGCTTAGTTTTCAGCTTTTCCCAGCTCCCGGATGGCCTGATAAACCCAACTGTGTTGGCTTGGCTGAGTTGTGTATCTTTGGCTATGTGTGAGCCTGCTTAGTTTCCTTATTCCTTGGGGAATCATTCCCAACTCAGGGGTGGCAGTGTTGCTGAGAGATTAAGGAGCACACTGGCCTATGGTTGGGTGGAACATTGCAGTGACATAGTTGGTTGCGGACAAGCTTCTTCATAAGATAAGTATTATTCTATTTAAATCCCTGCAATTACATTTGATAATGAATTACAATGAACATTCTAAATGCTTGAATGTATGGTTTTTCTTCCACTATATGGTAATGATGTACGCATGTTTTAGTTGAAATCATTTCAATTTTTATGTGTATGTTCACGGGGCTAGATGCCCGGGTAGATAGTGTTATGGTAGCGTCCTCTTCGCCGGTCGGAGGGTCGGGGATGTTACATTAGAGATACATGGAAGATAGAAGAACGTTCAACATTAACCTTTGGATGAATTTGAAAACAAAAAGTGGTGCGTCACCAATGCTCTCGCTTGTCCAAGGCCTAAAATAAAATAACATTTTACTTTTCCCAATACACTTTTAATATAACAAATGAAATCCGGTTTCAGAGCTGTTGATAAGTAGTTTTATCCCAACCGCTTTTGAAAGAAAAATTTATCACAGAGTGCAATGTGGTAGGTAGTATGGAGTCTGCTACCACCCTTTCACTTTAACCTCCTCGCAATTTTGGACTACGGAACATATAACAACCGTCAATCAAATTACGCCTCTGATCTTCATCATTGATTTAACTTTTATAATTTATTAATTCTATTTTAGCTCTTTTTTCCTCCGCTTAGGTTATATGATTGGGTCCTATGTATGTTTGTGTTTCCTATGCACCTTTTTATTATGTTTATCCCTTTGGTCATAGCATAAGATCACATGTTGATATGAACAAACTCATAATCCCTTTCCCCACTTATTCGATCTTTTTGGCCCCTAGTCAAGACCTTTGTTCTCATTAGATTAATTTTCTATTGTTTAGGGTATTACCAATTCTTAGATTTGTTCATATATTTTAATTGCATGATATATTTCCAAGGCTAAATCATTAATCCTCTCACTGCTAATTTCATTTCTTTAGGCTTTTTAACTTTTTCTTTTTAGATCCGAGGGGCATGGAAAATAAAAATCTTCCAAAATTTATACTTGTCAACATCTGGCTCCAATGGGGATGCTATTCTCCCTGTGAGTTAGCAAAGAACTTGCAGACCAAGTGCCTAATCCATTTGGGCTATTTTCTAATTCATAATGGAACTTTCATTTCACCATTCTTGACCCGTAATCATTTTCAACTGAAAAATTAATGCAAACTAAACATTACCCTTTATTCCTGATTTATATACATCAAAACTAAAAACTTCTTCTTAAAATAACAAATCGACGATCACTTTCTGAATCTTAGGGCTTCACTCCGGGCCTCAAAATTTTAAAGTGTCATCCACACTTGCAACTTGAAACTGCAATAGAAATGTACAATGGCTATATACAATGAGTTTCTTAATTTCCTTACTTTGAATAATGTTTCAAGAACTTCCCTTTCACTCTGCCTCTAGTAATCAAATTCCCATTTAGATCTTGTAAAATAAATGCATTGTTTCTCCTATACGTTTCTACTGTATATGGTCCTTTCCACATTTGTTCACATTTTTTAGCGCTATCTTCATTTCTGGCATCCCATTTCAACACAAAATCATGAATTTGGAAATACTCAACCTTTGTTCTTTTGTCAAAAACCTTTTTCATTTTTTTCCTAAAAAATCTCAGCTTTATCATATACTGTTTGTCTCATTTCTTGGACTTCAATTAAATGATTAATTCTTCTTTGAGCATCATTGGTATCTTCTTCCTTATCTTGTAAAAATTTCATCATAGGAAAGCCCAAATAAGGAGGAAAAACTACTTCTTCTCCATAAACTAGCTGAAAAGGTGAAGTACCAATTTATTTTTTAGTACTAATTTTGTCAGCCCATAGGGAAAATATGAGCTTTGCATGCCAATCTCTCTTGTTGTCCTGTAACTAGTTTTTGATAATTCTGATCAAACTTTTATTTGAAGATTCGACCAATCTATTTCCTTGAGGATAATATGTTGTTGAGTGGATGATATTGATATGATAATAATTACAAAATTTAATCATCTTTTTGTATTTGAAGGCTTGGGCATTGATAATTTGTCTTGGGAAACCAAATCTAGAAAGAATATTCTCTTGCAAGAACTTAATAATTACTATGTTTGTGGCCCTTTGAGTTAATACAACTTCGAACCATTTGGTGAAATAGTCATTTGTAGTCAAAATCCATTTATATTGTCCAAGAGAAGTAGGATTTATTTCACCAATGAAATCTAAACCCCATTGTCAGAAAGGTGCTTCAACAGAAATAGGTTTCAAAGGCAGAGGAAACAATTTTCTTTTACCATCAAATATTTGGCACTTGTCACAAGCTGATACTTCTTTATATGCATCAGAGAACATTGTTGGCCAATAGAATCTTGCTCTTAAAATTTTGTTCACGGTTGTTTTCCAATAATGGTGGCCTCCACAAACACCTTGATGAAACTCTTTCATATTTAATTTCGATTCCTCTTCCAGTAATCAATTCAACAAAATCCCCCCTATATCCCTCCAATACAAATAACCATTCATAATACAAAACTTGGCTGCTTTCAATTTTACTGACATTCAATTTATTTTACTTAATTCTAATGGATCTTGCAAATTCTGTAGGACATAAATAATATCACTATACCAAGTTGATGAACAAAAAGCTTCAGATACTTGAAATGTTGTTTCTTGGTATGTATTAGATGATATATTTGAAATATGATTGATTTGCAATGAGTCAGAATTTGATTTTGCCATCAATTTTTCTAATCATTGTCCTTTAATCGACTTTGTAGGTTTGATTTCCAAATTATACTCAAGAAGTACATAAATCCACTTTCCTCTACGACCTTCAGGATTTACCTATGTCAAAATTTCCTTCACCATGCTATTAGGAGCAAAGGAAACAACATGATAATGCAATATATATACTCTGAAATCTTTCAATGCTTTAACTAAAGAATATGCTTTTTTCCCCATGATATTATATTATAATTGAACATCTCTCAAGGATTTGCTAAAGTAAGCAATTGGCTATTCAAAACCTTCATCATCTTTCTGTAACGGGACACCAACAATTGTATGTTCTGAAGTAAAGGAAAACAACGAAAAGTTTTTTGAAAAATCTGGACCAATCAAAACTGGCGCTTTAGATACTTCCCTTTTTATGTTGTAAAATGATTGTTTAGATTTAGCGTTCCATTTGATTTCATCTCCCTTCCTCAACATATTAGTGATTGACTTCATGATGTCTGCAAAATTTGGAACAAATCTTCTTAAAAAGTCAACTCTTCAATGAAATGACTGGATTTCTTTTTTATTTATTTGTCGGAATGCTAATTTTTTGAATTTCAACTACTCTCTAATGATCTATTTTAATTCCATCTCTGGATATTATGTGTCCCAATAACTTCCCTTCTTTCATGGAAAAATTGGACTTTATCGGGTTTAGCGAAATTCCAAACTTTATGCATTTCAAGAAGAATTTCTGTAGATGTTTCAAGAGATCTTCATACGATTTAGAGAACATTGTTATATCATAAATATAGACAAACACAAATATGTCCTTTTCCTCTGAAATTCTATATCCATTTCCGTATGAAATGTAGCCTTGATCCGAATTTCAGGGGCACATGTTCTAAGTTCAGATGTATGAGTCTTAAAAGCATTAAATGGAGAGGCCACCCTCTTTCATTCATTATAAAAACATTAAATGGAGAGGCCACCCTCTCCCATCCATGGTATTCGAAAACCCATGGTTTTATTCCATGGTATGGCTTCAAGGCACATTGTATCTCTATCATCTATGGTATTTCACAACCCATGGTATTATCCAAAGGCACATTGTAATAATGTTATAAAAAGGCTCTATGATTTCTCAATAAAGAATTCAAGTATTTTTGGCATCCTACCATCCTGTTCTTATTATTTTGTGTTAACCATTGTGAATTATTCTTGGTTAATCCATTTGAGTTGATGTTTTGAAAGGTGAGGCTCACCTCTGATCTCAATCATGGATACATTGATAACAATTTGGGGGTTTAATCCCCTCCTCTCTCGACATTCCATCCTTCCGGGTCTCATCTCCTAAGATTCAGATCAGTGGTATCAGAGAAGGTACACTCTCCATGGGAATGAGGGTTTGAGCATAGTTTGGGTTCAAAGATTTGCAGATATTTTCAACATCCTTTTGCCACACTTTGAGTCCATTGTTTGGCCATACAATTTAAGCATCATAGTTGGTCCTCAAACAATACAAGATATCTAAGTTGCAACAAAAAGTTCCATGATCTCTACAACGTCCTATTTTTCTCTACAAACCCTTAACATCCTTTGTGGCTCTCTACACTCTTAGATCAGTCATTATTTCATCCTCATATGGCCATGGAACAAAATAAAATCATTTTTTCATGCTTATTGGAGCTTGGGATACCTCAGTCTAGCCCCACCCCATCCCAACCATAATTGTACGACCATCATATAAACACTATGATAGACAAACTGAAGGTCAACACATCTCTACACACTTCAAACGGATGCTGCAACTTGCACAGAGAGTTTTAGAGACTCTTCCATAGCTCATTGGAAATATATTTTTGTCATCTAAAATGGGTTTTTTTTGGTTTTTCATTTACCTTCATGTTTTGTGAGATATGCTTGTTTGAACCAAGCTATGTTTGTACATGGTGTGACCTCACATACAACAACTTAAAACAAGTACCACAGACTCTATAAAATATATCAGAGGCTCTACCATATCTCATTGGAAATATATTTTCATTAGCTAAAATGGGCATTTCACGGTTTTTCATTTGGATCTCTGGTTTGAGAGATATCATTGATTGAAGCAACATATGTCTGGAAAATCAGTGCACACGCGTCCCTTGAGCTTAAGAAACCATTTTCTCACTCCTTGGGCCACCACAGAGAAAGTATGTTATATGGATAGAAATGCCTCTTCAATATCTCAAATGGGTCTTCAATGGAATTCAATTTCATCACATGCATTAGAAGCTATGAATGGATTTACAATAAGACATCAACTTCACCAAAGACCTTTTTTGGACTTTTATTAAATCCTATTGTAATCATGGTTACGGCTTAACCACACAAAAACCATGGTTATGGGTCAACCACATAAAACCCATGGTTATGTTTTGTACTCACGGTTAGGGTTCAACCACACAAAACCCACAGTTACAGTTATGGATCAACCACACAAAACCCACAATTATGGTTATGGGTCAACCAAAAAAAAACCCACAGTTATGGGTTAACCAAAGAAAACCCTTCTCTTCATTGGCAATTGGAGCATTGTAACCATGTGTCTCTTTTCAGCATGAAATGATGGGGACCATCACTTTCCAAGGGGGGAAGAATGATCCGAATTTCATGGGCACATGGTCTAAGTTCAGATGTATGAGTCTTAAAAGCATTAAATGGAGAGGCCACCCTCTTTCACTCATCATAAAAACATTAAATGGAGAGGCCACCCTCTTTCACTCATCATAAAAACATTAAATGGAGAGGCCACCCTCTCCCATCCATGGTATTTGACAACCCATGGTTTTATTCCATGGTATGGCTTCAAGGCACATTGTACCTCTCTCATCTATGGTATTTCATAACCCATGGTTTTGACCCATGGTATTGCCCAAAGGAATATTGTAATAATGTTATAAAAAGGCGCTATGCCTTCTCAATAAAGAATTCATGGATCTTTGGCATCCTACCTTCCTGTTCTTATTATTTTGTGTTAACCATTCGGATCAAGCCCCTACATTCATTAACCTAAATGACATTTTTGCATACATAAAAGTTCCCCAAGGTGTAATAGAAGTTGTTGTTTCTTGGTCTTCTAGGTGAACTTTTATTTGATTGTAACCTGAAAAACCATCTAACATTGATATTATTTCATCTCCAAAAACCTTTTGCAAAATGTGGTCCATTTTTGGGAGAGGTTAATTGTCTTTCAATGATACCTTGTTCAGGTTTATGAAATCTACACATAACCATATTTCTCCATTTTTCTTTCTTACAGGGACCAAATTTGCAATCCATTTTGAAAATCTAAGAGAGACAATGATCTTAGCATCAAAAATACTTTTGAATTCTTTCTCTATGAGTGACATCAACATAGGATTTATTCTCCTCAAATTTTGACTGAATGGCTTCTCAATGGGATTTATAAGAATAATGGCTAAATTACATAAGTATCATACTTTTTCAAATCCTCATATCTCCAGGAAAAGACATCTGAAAATTTATTCATTAACTCAACATACTTATATTTTTCTTCTTGAGATATATGCTTGGACAATTTCCCCATCTTAGGTTTTTGTTCTGTTACAATATTACAGTCATGCACCTCATTATTATTTAGGACAACTTTAGGATTTTTGTCCACATCATTATTATCAAATAGTTTTTCTAAAGGAACAAATCCTTTAGGAATGCAATTATTTTTAAGTTGAATGATTTCTTTACCTCCAATGGTATTCAACAACTCTTCTAGACCAGGATCCCAATCTTGCATATTGTTCTCTTGTTCATCTTTTTCATCATCTTGATTCTCCTTGTCATATTTAGTACCAGTAAAATCATCTGTCAACAACATAAATTTATTTGTTTTTTGATCATCCTCATAAAATTACCAATGATTTACATTATCTGGTATGGAAGTCCCGTGTCTCACAACAATTTCATACTTTATATTTGGATGAATTGGAATCTTAAAAGTATTGGCAGCAATAGCCAAAGTATCAAGAATGCTATTTTGTTCTCTGGGGATTAAGAAAATTTGATGCTAAGTGAAAAAATTTCCAAACAAATCTCATACTTCATTTCTGTATGATATCATATTTGGATATTTGGTTTGGTAAGTACAATTTACCTTATTAATTATTAATTTTGAATCTCCATGTACAACGATCCTTCTAGCCCCCAAATCTTTCAAAATGTTCAACCCTAAAATCAAAGCTTCATACTTAACATCATTGTTTGTGCATTCAAAAGATAACTGGACAGAATGAAGTTTTAAATCATTGCTAGGATATTTTATCCATACTCCATCCACAACACCTCCCTTGCTAATAGCTCCATCAAAATCCATATTCCACAACCCCCTGGCATCAAGTTCTTTTTTTAATTCCTGCTCTTTTTTAGTCATCCGATAACTTCTTTGTTTAAAAATTTGAGGATTGCCTTATTTGACCACTGGAAGACTATCCATGTCTGATTTTTTTGAACAAACTTCATAATAGAAATAGAAGAACCAATATCTGTATCAAGTGAACATATAAGATGATTTTTCTGGTTTATTTTGACTGCTGACCACATAAGCTAATAGTTTTTTTCTATACGGTCTCCTCTAATCACCAAACACCGGGATGGTAGCATAGGACATATCTATTTGTAATATTCCTTTCAATTTAGAATCCGAGGATCTAGATAACAACATCCCAAATTTAACTGGAACATTTGCAACTACTACAACCATAACAATACTTTTAGCAGGAATTTGGGTTAATGATGCCACTAAATATTTAATCAGGTCCAAACATTTTACCTTTCTTGAATCAAAAGAAAAAAAAGGTGTTTATAAGGTATTGTAATGTCTAAACCCAAACTTTCCACCATGCCCTTTGACATAAGATTATGAGAAGCTCTTGAATCTAACATGGCATTGTGGAGGATCATATCATGAATATTTAAACTAACAATAAATGGTGGTACATATTCATCAATATCTTCAATCTTTGGACCAAACAAATGGTGGGAGCGCCATCATGGAGTTCTAAAGTATCAGGTTGTTGGTCATGTTGTTCTTTAACCATTTTGGAAGTCTAACTTTTATTATCTACTCTCTTCAAGTTTTCAATAAAAGGAATTGAAATTTTAACCTTTGATATTTCATTTCTGAGACTAAAGGGTGATTGAGGATTTTCCAATTCTTTCACATTGGTGTCTTTTTTTGGATTATCTTTTTTAGAGGTTTCTTGGTTCTGTTGGCTAGTCGTAGGTTGATCAATAGGAAATCTACTTGTAGACACATCAATACCTTTATTCCTAAGATTACATATTTTCTGAAAATCAATTACTACATTATGATATCCCTTTTGGTATTGTTTATACTCCTCTTATAAAATATTACTTTCTTTTCATTAAGCAATTCCATATTCCTTCCTTATCAGATAAAAATGAGGTTGAAAATGATCAAATTGATGGATATGACCATCAAGTGTTCCATCATATTCTTCAACTCCATAATTTTCAAGAAAAGGAGGCATGATTTGTTGATCAACCGGGATCCCTTGATTTCTTTGATCTCTCTGTCTGATTTGAGGAATAGGAGGCCTTCTGAAGATAGAGTTCCTAATTTGGGGTTATTGTTTCTCTCTAATAGTAGGTATGATTTCTAATGAGAGTCTATATGGAAGCCTCTCCATTTTTCTTATCATCAAATCAACTTATCATCCATAGACTAGGAAGTAGAAGATTGTCCTTCTTCTTTAACCTTTTTCCTTTTAGTCTCCACTTTTAGACACCCGATGCCATGAGGTTTTCCTCCACTTCTTCAACATCCCTAAACATATTAGGTATAGTTGTAGACTTTCTTTACCTCAACAACAATGCAAAGTCACTTTCAAAAGCATCAACATAACGCAATTTTGCATCTCCAAGAAGGGGTTTGATGTCAGTTGGAATTGAGTTATAAAGTTTCATGAACATGGTAGAAAATTACTGAATTGGTTTTGTATTATTATTTTTCAGATTGTTATACTACATTAGAATCTGCAAGGGATTCTTTTTATCTTCCCATATTCCAATGAAATCCATCTCCAGTTCATTAAAATTATTAATACTTCTTGCTTGAATCCCTCTAAAACACCTTTTAACTTCTCCTGAAAAAATTTGCACCAATAGCCTCATCTTTACATCATAATCATCAACTTCTTATAAGTCAATAAAATCACTTAACTTATCAAAATGTTGTTGTGCAGTAATACCTCCTTCCCCATCAAACAAGACAATCCTTTGAGAATAATTTTGTGGAATGTCATGCAATGCAATATGCAAATCAAGAGGATCAAACCTACTAGCCATGAATCTAGTGGGTACCTGAGAGGAAATTTGAACAACTAATTTCTTGGGAAATTCCAGTTTCAAGTCCTTTATTGTTTTTTTTAGCTTGGGTTGCACTACAGAAGACCAAAGGATTGGTGTCTCCATATGTTTGTAGGTTTTCCCAAAGAGATTCTAACAAATAGGTCTAAATTTTTTTCTCATGAAGATATGTTTTATCTAAGTCTGTTTCGGATCTTGTTCTCAAGAATGATTTTGCAAATTTTTTTCAAAGGGAATATATCCAGAACTTGATATTTCTTATTTTGGTAAAGATAAAGATATTTGAAATTGAGAAGTACATATTGAAAGCTTTTATTTCCCTTTTATGAGAATATTTTCCATATCTTGGACAAATACTAGCGGATTGGGATCTGGGTTCCCTCTCGTATATACTCTCTTTGAA
Organism: Pseudotsuga menziesii; assembly: GCA_001517045.1. NCBI lineage: Eukaryota > Viridiplantae > Streptophyta > Pinopsida > Pinales > Pinaceae > Pseudotsuga > Pseudotsuga menziesii. The sequence continues at coordinate 477,247 of LPNX010614505.1, read as the reverse complement.
GCCAGTTTTATCTAGTGGAATCGCCTTTTTTTAATTAAATATTGAATCCACTAGAGAAAAAATTCAACCAACTTAGACATATAATTCCTATTTGCTAGCATAAATCAGATTTGGATCTTTGTCATTCTTTCTCAAGGAATATTGAGCTTTCGCTCCCCGACAATGATGCCAAAATGTTATCTCTTAGAAATTTCTCTAGCCGTGGGGGGAAATCTCTAAGGTAACCACAAACCAAAATTTAGGATTTTAAATCCGACCTCTTCAATCCAAAGGGGGCTCCCTTATGAAATTGCCTTTCTAAAAATATTTTCAATAACGGTTCTTTAATTCCAAAACAATGGCCAATTTTTTTATAAGACGGGGGATTTAATAAAGCGGTTTAAAATAGAAAAGAACCATTGGGCATGGAGTCATTAGGAAAATATTATTCAATTTGCAAAAGAATAAATATTAAACAATTTCAAATACATAGGCAAGGTAAAGAATATTTCTTCAGTCACTGATTTCGCTGTGATATGGTAGTAGAATCATGAATGAACAATTCTACATCAGAGCATCAAACTTGAGATGAATCTCAAATGTAACTTTGGATGATAAAGGGTAAGCATTCAACTGCATGCATTTGGAGCACCGAAGATGAATTCCAAACCATTTGTTCTCAATCTAATACTAGAAGACAACATATTAAATGAAATACTAAGAAAACGTTTAACACATACACATAAGGAAAGATTGCATACTTTGAAATATCATCACATGAATATATTCTTAATAAAAATGTTTCAGTCTTTCTAGTGTTCTCTGCAAATTGTATTGATGTCCAAAAATACAGTGCACAAACGTCTTTATATTTAGGATCCAACTCCCAATACATTCATAAAATCAAAATATATACAAGATAGATCCAAGAGCATAAAATTAACAAACTACTTGTTAGAACAAAGTTCTTGTAACTAAATTCCTAATTTCTAGGAACTGCATTTACGTGCTTTGCTCTAGTATTTGAAATGCATAACTTGAAAAGTCCACCTGGCTACGAGAGGAAACATGTAGAGAATAAAATTTGCTTTTTGAAACATGAAACTTGTCTGACTTTCTAGAGTAGGCTACAGCATAGTCTTCATATCTTCCAATAATATAGACAACTCAGTGTCAATAATAATTCTGTACACTTTTGACATGATCGTATTGACAAATTCAAATGTATTAATATGCTTAGGGAGATCAAGAGAAATAATTGTGCCATGAAATTGCAACTTTGATACATTTGAGCACAAAAACATGTTTAGAAGATAAGATTGATATATGAAATATCTCAATGTGTGGAATTTCATCAAATAAGTGTGAATCGCTTCATCCAGGAACTCATCAAAGTTAAAGCGACAAACTGGACTTGACTCCAACTCAAGAAAACTAATTTTTAAAAGAAAACCTAACATGACTTCATTTACTAACTTATCATCATGACAACCTAGGACTTGAGTTAGGAAAGATAATACCAATTGAACACCCTCTTGAAAAAAGCTAATATTCAAAGGCAAAGCAAGGTTCTCATGCGATTGACTAGATTTTAGGACTTGTGACAGGATATCATTTTTTTCTCAGGTTTGAATTCTCTGTATAGTTTAATTAAGACCTCTTCATTAAAGGACTCAAGGTTTCTTGGAAAATTTTCAGGTAGACCTAAGACTTTGTGAACAGTTTTCACAATGACTTGACAAAGGATTTTGGTGGTACCATTATTCATAATTACTCTTTCAACTAACAAATAGTTGGTAGCACACCATTCAACGAGTTTAGGAAAATGCAGGGTTCGCTCAATGGAAAAATAGTATAAAAATGAACTACAAACATTCATTGCGTCCCTTCCCTGTGACCTAAGTTCCAATGATCATTCTTTAGACTGAGAAATTCTTGAAATTCTTCCTGCATACATAATTGGGTCAAAAATATTTCCATATCGGTCAATTATGACATCTTTTTCATTTAAAACCCTACAGTGCAAAACAAACTCTTAACTTCATTCCATGAAGACGTGACTTGGTAGAATTTCAGGATTTAGAGCTTCCTAGTATATAGAAGAAAATTCGACATTAACCTTTGGATTAAGTTGAAAACAACAACTGGTGTGTTGCTGATGCTCTCACTTGGCCATGGTGTAAAATAAAATAACTTTTTTTTTCCCAATATACTTTTAATATAACAAATGAAAGTTAGTTTTAGAGCTGTTGATAAGCAATTTTATCCCAACCGCTTTTGACAGTGAACTTCATCATGGAGTACCACATGGTAGGTGGTATGGAATCCACTACCACCCTTTCACTTTAAACTCCTCGCTATTTTGGAATCCAGAACATGTAACAACCGTCGATTAAATTATGCCTCTGATCTTCACCGTTGATTTAACTTTTTCACTTTATTCAATTCTGTTTTACTTCTCTTTTTTCCTCCGGCTAGGTTATATGACTGGGTCCCATGGATACACACGTTTTCTCCTCACTTTTTTATTCCTTTTATCCCTTTGGTCATATCATAGGGTCACATGATGATATGAACAAACTCATAATCCCTTCCCCAGTTATTGGATCTTTTTGGCCCCTAGTCACGACCTTTGTTCTCATGAGATTACTTTTATATTGTTTAGGGTATTACCACTTCTTAGATTTGCTCGTATCTTTTAATTACATAATACATTTTGAAGGCTAAATCATTAATTCTCTCACTTATAATTTCATTTATTGAGGTCATTTAACTTTTTCTTTTCATATGTGAGGGGAATGGAAGATAAAAATATTCTAGTATTTATACTTTTCAACAACAAGATTCTTGAATACAGTGATCTGCTTTCTTCTGTATATGAGTACCATGCAGGTCTCCTCTTAATAGGAGGTACATCAACTAGTTTCACTTGTTCTTCAAGAGCTAGTGAATCTAGATTCTTCCTCTCACTATCAATACGTGGGAATCATAATTTGGGTCCTTCATCAAGGAGTCTCATGCTCATATATGTCTAAAAAATACTAAATCTCTTTTGACACATAAATGTATACATGATAAATAAATATGTCTTCTCATCTTCCATAATAGTATTAGGGCTTCTATTATGGATAATTTCCACAGAAACATAGGAACCTCCTGATGTGCTCATAGAAGCTTCCCTCTTCTGAGAATCCTGATCTCTTTCAAGATTTTCCATTGGAATGAATTCACATTCAATACATTCTATACTCTTCTTGTAGGTTGGGGCAGATAGTTTTTCCCTACAAGACAATTTTATTCAAATGGTTAGAAACATTGCATGACTGTGAAATTCATTCACATGAATACTTCAATGCACTGGAAATGATTCCCATAGTTATGTACATATATTAACCAATGTTTCATTATAAACCCATTCTAATATCATGTAATGTTATGCATCCCCATATTCTTCTTTAATTAATCATAACATGTACTTCATGAGTTTTAATATTTTCCAATAAAAGAAACATTATAACATATGCTTTAATCATGTTACACCATAACATCATGCCTAATTATAGGAATATAGATCTCTATATAATAGTAATGAAGCACATTCAAAACCCTTTATATCTGATTTATAAAATTATATAAAAAACAAATATTATCTTTTGTTGTTTTGTGTGGGATCCCTCTTCATCTCCTCTTCCTTGTGGAGATTATTGGAGTTTCTCTGTCGATATTCTTTCTCCACTTGTGAATTTGAGTGCATGCAAGAGGTAGCAAGTCTCTGCATGGGAAATTAGGATCCCATACAAACTGGAGTGAATGCTATCCTTCACTAAGAGAAATACTCCTTCTAATGGTCATTATCTTCTTCATCAGACAATTTCTTCTGAGGAGTTTCATATTCTATTGTTGTAGAAGCATTGACCCAATATTTACCCTTTTTCTTTACTCTAGAATCCCTTGCATAATGGCCCTTCTTTATTTAGTTGTAGAATCTAACCTTTGACATATTAAAGTATTTATTTGAGACTTTTCTTTGGAGTGAATGGTTTCCTCCCTTTCTTCATTCTTGTAACGAGGGAAATATTTTCTTCCTTGGTGCACACTGAACTTCTCTGCATTTGCCCCTCCTCTTGGAGGTAGTCATTCCATAACCTATCGAAGTTAGTTTGATATTATCAAACATTTATATCATCCAATAATGTCTTCAATGTTTGGAGAAGATCATGTTCATATGTCAGTAATCCAATACTAGCAAGCTAATCTTTCACATGAGAGATCTTGTTGAAGAATGATGCCACAGTCTCTCCCTTCTCCATCTTTATGTTCTGGAGCTTATTCTTCAAAACCCTTTTTTGACTCAAAGCCTTCTCCTCATATAGGTTCATTAGTGTATCAAAACATTCTTTTGCGGTCTTTAGCAGAATGATCACATGCATTAGATTGTCCTTAACCGAATCATATATGATCCTTTTGACCTTAGATTGATTCTTCTTGAAGTTGATGCACATTGCATTGGATGTAGGATTCTCTACCAAAGTGGATACATAAGTATTTAAGTCATGTTCCTCTAGGATGTTTAACACACTCAACTTCCAAGTGTTGAAATCAAAAGTTCCCTCAAGGTGGTCTTCTGGTCGAATGAAGATCGATGCCACGACTATTCAAAAAATTTCTCAACTCCTTAGGATCTACGCAGGATTATAATTTCTTGCACAAACTCATATCCTTCTCATGCCATGCTCTGATACCATGTTGATATTTGAGCAAAATGAAGGTCTATGAACTTTAAAACTTTTAATTGCATAATACTGAACACATGAATCACCAAATCATTCAATCACACAAATCATTCATCCATATCACAAGATGTACCCTATGAAAACCCTCAAAATAATGAGGATGAAAAACACAAAAATTATTTAGAGTATAATATGATTGGTTGGAGAGAATGCCTTTTTTTTCACAAAGATAGCAGATTGCTTTAAGCACCCCAGATGGTAGATAATATAGAACAATGAGCAATAGAGAAGAGAGATCAACTATTACAATTTTCCATGTTCCCAACACATTAATAACAAGCCCAAAACAATGAAATGAGAGCTAGGGTGAATGATTCATGAGAATTATGCATCCATGCATTACAATTTCGAATTGCCTTCTTGGAATAATCAATCCTTGCATTGAAAAATTTATCATGCACAACTAATGTTCTATGCCTTTCATATTTGACATTCACGAAGGATTAACTGACATCATAGTGAATTCATCATCTCATTGAATGTATGAACACTTATTTAATAGGAGAACATAAGTGTCTTAAGTGTCTTAGTGCTTTAACTTAAGTGTCATCATGCAAACACTTTATAACTGAAGTGTCATCTTTTGATTAACTTAAGTGTTGTATTTTAGTTTAACTAAAATATATAGACATGGAAATTGGAATCTTCATTAGGTTTTGTGGGAAATTTGGGTATGTCGGGTTTTATATTTGTTGGCATGGATGGACACAATAGGTGATAATGAATATGATTATTGCGATGATAGAAATGATAACCATGCTAATGACGATGATGTCATTGAGTATTAAAACCATCCCATACCATCAAGGCATGCACCTAATCTAACCATGTAAAATTTCAATGCATAAATGCACATTTTGAAGAAATTTCAACAATGGATCCATTCATTGCTCACTGTGCTGGGTCGATGGATGAAATTGGTGGTGGGAATGTTGGAAGTTCCATGACATTTCAATAATGTTTTGACAATAATCTATATAAGGGAATGATAGATAGTGGAAATGAGACATGAATGATGAACATTGATGGAAACATGGATGGTGTCAAAGAATGTGTCTGGACATCCATAATCCTTGAGTATTTAAACCCTCCCATACCGTTAAGGCATGTGTCCAGTCTAACCATGTCAAATTTTGACGCATACGATCACAGTTTTAAGAAATATCAATGTTGGCCCCATTCACTTCTCACTGTGCAAGGTTGGTGGATGACATTAAGCCTTGAACCTAATATAATCCCTAATCTATTAACCATTAAACTAACTAACCTCAATTTTCAATTTCATATGCTTATGCCATTCATTTTGTATCAACATGTTTGTGAAGACACAAAACTATGGGTTGTCATGATATTGAGTTTGTTTCATAAATAAACAGAATCAGAAGAATCATTTATCCACCCTTGTAATTTATTTTTATTCCATAAAAATAAATGAATAACGTTAGAAATAAATGATTGAAAATGTAACTTTGCGTACTTAATGTTATAAAAGTGTATCAATATGATCAGGAATGACAGATCTCTTTTTCTAAATAGGGAATATAGTAATCCATTTTTATTGGAATTTATGTTCAATCCTTAACCATTAAGCCCTTAAACATTAACCATTTAACCCATAATCCCTAAGCCATTAACCATTAAACTACTAAACCCCTAATCCCTTAACATGTTATCCCTTGACCTTTAATCCCTTAAACCCTAATTCCTAATCCCTTACCCCTTAATCCCCAAAAACCTAATCCCTAAATCCTCTAGTACTTAAAGACCCTATCCCCATAACCCCCAATACCTCAACAACTTAACTATTTAGGCACAACAAACATTAAATTGGAATCTAAATAAGAATCCAAACTAGAATCTAAAAGGGCGTTAAACTAGAAGCTAAAATAGGAGAAAATAAGGAAGCTAACTAGGAATCTAATCTAGAAGCTAAAAAGGAAGTTACGAGAGGAGAAAAATAGGAATCTAAAGAGGAATCTAAAGAGGGAGCTAAACTAGAAGCTAAACCAGGAGCAAAAAATGAATCCAAAAAAGAATCTAAAATAGAAGCTAAAGTCGGCACTAAAGTCAATGCTAAATAACGCAAACTTTAGCACCGATATGGGTTGGTCGATGTAGAGAACACTATAAATAGAACCATCCTGATGAATAGCATCGATGTTTTCAAAAAAAAGGAGAAAAATACATTCAAACAATCAGTAGAAGCAAAAAAGGGAGCTAAAAAGGAAGCTAATCACATGGATTTGTTGTAGTGATCGCTCATAGTTTTATAAAAGTCCCCCCCCCCTCCTTTCATTAAATTCCAACACCACTCTAGATGAACTAAGGACCAATTCATCATCATTTACGTCTTCCATAATTTGTTTTTTCTTATGATGAAATTCCCTTATGTCGTTGCCAATACGTGCATAAATTCCCACATATGTGAATTAGATTGTTTGAAAATTACCGAAAATTTAAGAAAAAAATCATATTTCTTACTTTTTTATTCACCTGATTTATCCCTTTGTAATGTTTCCATCAAATTTGTATGCTCTTCTACAACTGGCTTGCAAAGAATCTTATTGATATTCATCATTTTTTGTCTCTTCTTATCATGCATTAACTAATGCATATTAGTTAGATTTAGATATAATTTAGACATATTAATTTAATACATAAATTACAAAGAACTTTCCTTCTTCGTAATTTCATATGTTTTCAACAATTTTTTTTTCTCACTTGACGTGTCATCAAAACCATCACCTTGATATGTAATCATTCCACCTCATCCACCTTCATTTGACATTGAAAATCTAGTGAAAAACCCAAAAAATGAAAGATAAACCTTAAAAAGCAGTTTTAAGTCAGGTTTCTCTTAATACTTTGATAAGAGTGATCTAGGTTGCTCATAATCCCTTGATTTGAGCAACCAAAGTCACTCATAATCCCTCAATTTGAGTGACCCAAGTCAGGAAAAAACCAAAAACAATGTGACCCAACCTTCAACTTGTGTTCAACTGTCTTTGCTTCGTGTCTGGCAAAAAGAAAGTGAAATTGACATGAGTCTCTACATGGATTTAGTCATATGAAGGATCTAAACCCCAAAACTTATCCCTAGACTCTCATCATTAGCTATAAAAGAGACACCAAGGTCCCTCATCCCATACACATTTCCATTCCATTTTCTCAAGCCATACTATATTTTTCACTGAGTTCGAAGTTGGCCTCTTTCAACTTCTTTCTCACCTTTTGGAGATACCCTTCATGTTACATGTGGTTAGATAATTGGAAGATCGTCAGGAGAAGAAACAAACCCTCCCTCAGATAGTTGTAGGGGCCTCTTCCACTACTATTGTTCAGGTGACTCAGTTTCATGTAATATTTCGTATTAATACAAAATAATATTTATTCTTTCATATATTGTTTTGCATACATGCTTATTGAATGAAAATAATACAAACAGATTTTTCATTTGATTTCATGCCATCTTTTTTATTTATTTAAATTTACTAGTTTAGTTGTTTGTTTATTTATTTTCTTGACATTCTATTGAAGCTACACAACCCTTTATTAGGTTCCTTTTGGCATAGGTGTGTGTGAAAAACACACACTACAAATATGCTCCCATCATGTCAACTGGAATTATTGTTCATTGAATTCTCATCACACATTTTCCATCAATAAACAACTTGAACCATTAAATAGATAAGCTATTAAATATATTATCTAGATAAAGAAGTAGTTTGTCAATTCGGTGCTCTTCAACTATAAAAACGCTTTGGTGCATCTCATACTAGAATGCATTGGTGCATTATACTTGAACGCATCGTTAATGAAAACTTCAAAAACAAATCCTTACATTCCTTTCTCAATGTGATTTATTTAATCTAAAACACCGATAAAAAAATGGTGTTTCTTTATTGCAAGCACACTAGTGCATTACAAGAAAAAGGTTTCACCGAAAACTGTGAAAGCGTTTTTTAGAAATTAAAAATAAAATAAAATGATAGGGTCGACAGGGTTTTGAATCCAACCCAAGAAGTGATCCTATCACACCCAATTCCTTATATATAAATCCACAAACCGATTAAATCTAAATTTCCTAAAAGGAAAATTCCTAATTATGAAACAATATAGGAGTTAAACCCTAATGTGAAATTTTGCAGCCACATAAAATGAAAGGAAGCAACAAGAAAACAAGGGATCCAACATTGAAGGTAACTATGAACCTTTTTTTTCAATTTATTTAAAATATTAGTAGGAAAATAAATAAATCATCCATTGTGATCAATATTAATGATTTACATACTTGAGTCGGGGAGGAAGGTGTGGGGGGGGAAGAGATGGGATAATTTTTTCCCTCGATGGAAATGCAATATAAACTTTTTATTATGGCATAGGGGAATATCACTAATAAACAAGAAGAGCACTATTCTCTATACTCAGGATTGAAAGAATCAATCACTCTTGGAATTTGATAGCTAGCGGTGATAGGATATTCTATTCGTATCATCTCTCAAACTAGGCATCGATAGGAAATTGCAGATCAAATAATAGGAAGACTTCATAAACGTATTATTGGCCTTCTTCACCAAATTCCAAACATCTAATTCTATCATGTTCAATGAGAGCATACTACTACAATGGATAAATTAAAAAATGAGGCCTCACATACACCTCGAGGGGGTATAAAAAACAAAGATCAAATATTATCATGTTGGATTCCCTAGTTATCTTTATACAAATCTTGATTCTCCCCAATATCAATACACAATTTTGTCAAGCACTAAGTATTGCAATCGGTAGTAGGTTGGTTTAATGTTCACATTGTTACACCTAATCATGTGGAGATATCAAGGATCTTGGGATAATGAAACTTCTCATGCATTCGTGGTTCACACATATCATATTTTACTATGGCCATTTGGAGGTATTGCCAAGAAACCTTTCCAGGAAGCTTTATATTGTTTAGGGGATAGCCCATATCGACTTCATGATTCTATGAACAACATTGGAGGAAGGAGGTCTAGTGTGAGTGTGCAGAATCCTGAGGAATCAGATGTCTTCTCCTCTGCACTGGGAGATTTCTTTATGATATAATCATTGTTAGCTGTAAGGACCTTCATTTACATGTAATTGTTTTTTGGTTACATTTGGATTCTTCTCTCTTGCTTGTTTGGAAGGTTTGGGATACCAGGGTGGAAATAGTAATTTGTTTATATTCCTTAGCGGATCAGTCTTCTAGTGTGAGCTAGGTTAAGTGTATTCTATATTTTTTGTTTCTTATTGGTAGTGGCTTGGATACCGGGGCTATCCTGCATACTATTTTGGTTGATGGAAGAATAGAAATTTCAGAGGAGATTTGGGACTATGTTGCAATAATTCATTTTGAGAAAATATAGAGGATCGTTTTAAGAGAATTTGAGACACCCAAGTTGATGTTTATGACATGCATTGTCAATTGAGATGGCTGAAAATCCAAATGGAAGGTTTGATTGATTTTGTTCAACAAATGACTACTCATGTTCATGTTTCAAATTTTACTTCTTGGCTAGATTCCCATCTTGACGATGTTGAAGGGACTGTTTGTGCTTGTGATGCACAAGTGGAGGAATTTTTGAAAACCCTGGAAAAACATGATGACCTTATTTTAGGAAAAAACTCTAGAATCAACGAGAATTTGGAAAGCAGCAATACTGATGGGCATTCTGTTGTGCAAACCACTCGTGTTGATGTGAATATTTCACTTCAAGCGAGTGTGATGAAGAATATCCTAGAGAAGATGGAAATATATCCGGTTCAGATGGGTGTGAAGAATAAGAATTAACAGAACATGTTATGGAAAGTGGAAACAGTTCCACTCAATTACCATTTTTGTGTTTAATTTTTTTCAAAAACTGCTACGATAATTCGTCAAAATATATATTATTATAGTAATAGCTAGTCCTTTCGAAATCATTTTTAGACTCTAGATGACTGTATATGGTGTTGAAAACTTTGTTGAAAATTTTTATAGATATATTTTGAACTATTACAGTGTATCTTGAAGTTGAACTCTTCAAGTGTTTATAATACAAATTTCTCTTTTAAGTTAAAATAAAATAATAGTTATTTACATGAAATTTTTACTATGCAGGCTTTTGTGCAGTTCACCATACCTTAAAAATTTCGATCTTCAAAATAATCTGGTTGCTCCGAACTCCTCCTCGGTAAGTCTCTCTTCCAAAACTCTCCCCTCAAAATTTCAGCAAAATAATGAAATAATGATTAGTTTTAAAAAAACATTTTATAGAATTAGTTTTTGAAAAAAAAACTCCACTCCCTTTCTAGTTTATGGGAAAAAAATTTGTTTGATTTTTTATTTTTGATGTTTTGGATATTGGCACAATATATATAAAAGTGCACATGTGCATCATAATAGACAAAACACCATTAATATATACTTAAAAAATAAAAATAAAACAATGTGCCAAAAGGCATACACTGGTGGTATAATTTTTTTTAATCAAATGATGGAGCATATTAAAATCATGGCCGGACCGGTGTGATCCAATATAATAAGCACATAAGTGTCAATAATATTGAAAATTGCATATATAACTATCCTGTAATGTCCCAATTCGAAAATTCCCAACAAAGGCAATTTTTTTGGAAAAATTGTCTTGACTAGCTTGGAATGTGGGGGATTCAAATGGCTCAAGTGGGTCTCGAATTTGATAGGGACTTATGTGGGGAGTATTAATTCTCTTCAATAGAGTCTTTGATATTTTTATTATAGTTCATAGACATATGCAACTCTATTTGGGCATGATGGAAAAAGGGAAAAATTACTAGCAACTTATGGTGTAATTCCCCCTAGGTTGTGGGCATAAATGCTCTCCAAATCCTAAGAAAACCTCCAAAATTTCATAAAAGATTAAGGGGAATGTAATTATACTTCATTTACTGTCATTATTTAATATTTCTGCAACAGAGGATTAAAGCTTCATATTCGAATGCACAATTTCAGTGATATTTGCTTAATGGAAATGACACAATAAAGCTCAGCTTCGACTCATAAATGGTGCATATAATGGTTCATAACAGAGAAATATTAATATATAGCATTTAAATAACTTAAATATCTCACTAATATCATATAACATTGACCCAATTTGCAATATACATCAGATACACAATCTCCATTGAAAGGGAAAATTATCACATGGAAACTAGTCACAAGAAAGCCTGGAAATATGGACATTTGCATATGTATTTTTTCTGATTTCTACTTAAATAGAATGTGAAAATGATATTACAGAGACATACATCATACATTAGATCTTGGGCATCAAATTAACTCAATGGGGGGCAACCACCATTCACAGTAGTGCACCTTCATAGAAAAACATGGAAATATGGAAGTGGAAAGTGAGAAAATGGGAGGAAAGACAGGTCACGAACAGAAGAAGCCTCCTATATGCAATAAAAAAATCTTTGAATCTACAAATTAGAGGTCTTAATGGCCTCTCCCATGGCCAAATTGGATCAGGATCTCACTCTCTCTAATATGGTTCACTAGCAGGGTAAGTGTGCACTCATTGTGCAAAGGACAAGCAATTGCTCTCTTAATCCCAAAGGCAAATCCACAAATGATCAAAATACATTTCCATTCCTCATGAAATATTTTTATAACCCTCATATTTTCCTCCAATTTCGTCGTTCCCATAGGCTTCCTCCACCTCATCCTTGATGTTTAGTAACCTCCATGCCACTTGGTCTTCTCCTCAACCCTTCATCTTCCACCCAATTTGAATGGCTGCCACCTAGTACAAAATGCACCCTCTTGGAGCCTATTTTTATCCCTGAAATTTCAGGTTTTCATAGTTCTGCAACCAGGTCTGACTTCTCATAGAATATTCCATCATTGTCGTCATAAAGTGCACGGAATCTAGCTCCACGTGGCACCTACTTTCTTCCTAAACTCTTCATGTTCTATGGGGAGTTAATACTACTCACCCATTTGAATCCTTGGACTCATTATATGTCATTTTATGACTCTTCACCTTCCAAGAACATTCCATCACTCATAATTTCGAATTTGGGGTTAATCCATGACATGTGTAAGGAAGCATCTAGCCACCCAAGGCCCCCTTGGACCTCCAAATGTCCTTATTAAGCATTGCAACTTTATTTTCTCCATATTTATTATTTGTATGACCAAAATTAATGTGTAAATTATAAATTAAGTTTCTCTTGGGTCCCATATCTCCCTTATTTCAATATTTAATGCCTCCTCTCCCAACCTAGGGAACTAGTAAGTGGGTGAACATTGTCAACTAGTAGACCTATTGGAATGGGGTCATGACAGTCCTCCCCACCCAATATTGCTTGTCCTCAAGCAATTCCAATTTCATATGCTGCAAAATTTGTTCATCTTCCCAGGTTGCCTCCTCACTAGGCAAATCCTTTCATTGTACCTAATATTCTTTTATTGTTCTGCTTCGTAGCCTTCTCTCCCTTGTTCTCAAAATTTTTTTTGGAATGAGAACAAGTTGTCCTTCATCATCCAAAGGTGGTAAATTATATGAATCTGAAATTTTCTTCTCTGTAACCTTCTTTAGACAAGAAACATGAAACACATTATGAATTTTGCTTCCCATGGGAAGCTCCAATTGATAGGCCACTTCTCCAACTTTTCGAATCTCTTTGTAGGGACCACAAAATATTGGTTTGAGATTTTATGAAACTTAAACTTTTATGGTGGTTTGTTTGTAGGGATTCAACCTCAAATATACCAAGTCATTCACTTGGAATTTTCTCTCCATTCTATGTTGGTCTACATATTGTTTCTGCTGATTTTGAGCAACCTGCAAGTTATCTCTCAAAACCTTCAAAATTTATTGACTTTATTCAATCCAATACTTATCCTTTGGAGCTCTACTATCACCAAAAATGTCATCAATAAAAGTGGATGCTTCATAACCATAAAGTTCTTTAAAAGGAGACATGCCAATGGACATATGGAAAGTAGTATTGTAACAAAACTCACCCAAATCCAACCATTTTATCCATGATTTTTGCTTCCCACTAACATAGTTCCTCAAGTATCCTTCCAACCATTGATTCACCCTCTCTATTTGGACATCAGTTTGGGGATGATAGCTTGTGTTAGGTGTCGAATTTTTCCCCACCATTTTGAAGAGTTCTTTCTATAATGCACTAAAAAATATGCTACCTGTGTCACTAACAATGCTCTTAGGAAGCCCATGCAATCTGGAAACTTTAAAAAAAATAGTTCAGCCACTTGTGCAGCAGTTAAAGTGGTTGTAACAACAAATAAATTAGCAAATTTAGTGAGTCTATCCACCACCACATATACACAACCCTTACCCTTTGGGCAAACCAATGATGAAGTCCATAGAAATGCTCTTCCATTTTTGTGCTGGAATTGGCAAGGGATGTAAGATACCAGCTAGATGAGTGTGCTCCACTTTATTTCTCTAAAATGTGGGGAATTCATTAACATACTTCATAACATCATCCTTCAACCCTTTCCATGCGAATATTTTCCTCAACATTCGGTATGTTTTGAAGAAACCGGGGTGACCTGCTAGAGGAGAATCATGAGCCTTTTTTTAAATTTCCTCCTTCAAACTTGAATTAGGTACCAAATACATTCTACCTTTGTAGTAGATGATTCCTTCCAATAACTTATACCTATCATCCGATGTTAGTCCCATAAAAATGGTCACAAGAAAATTTATCTTTGGCATACTCTACTTCTAATGTGGCTTTCCAATTTTTTGCTACATCCATGAGAGAAATCGAAGGTCTTCTAGATAAGGCATCAACTACCACATTATTTTTCCCCTTTACATATTCAATATCAAATTCAAATGCTTGAATCTTACTCACCCACTTTTGTTTCCTTTCATTTAAATCCTTTTGAGTGAGGAAGTACCTTAAGCTGTTATGGTCAATTTTGACTACAAATTTGTTTCCCACCAAGTATTGTCTAAACTTGATCAAAGAATGCATGATGGGAAAAATTTCTTTATCATAGATGGATTAAATAATATCACGTGGCTGTAACTTCCTACTCTCAAACATTATTGGGTGTTGTCCTTGTTTTAGGACTGTTCCAATGCCTTCTCTTGATGCATCACATTCCAAGACAAATGGTTTAGAAACATTAGGCAATGTTAGAATAAGACAACTGCTTATTACCTCCTTCATTCTTTGGAAATATTTTTCAGCCCCTTCATTCCATTGGAAATCATATTTCTTTGTAAAATCAGTGAGAGGTGAAGTGAGTTGGGAGAACCCCTACACAAAATTTCTATAGTAGGTTCAAATTCCAATGAATCCTCTTAATTCAGTGAGACTTTTGGGATGAGGCCACTCTAAAATGGATCTTATTTTCTCCATATCCACCTTCACACCATATTGACCAATGATATGTCCAAGATACAAGATCTCTGTCAAACCAAACTCACATTTTGACAACTTAGCAAACAAAGATTGATCATGCATATTTTTTAATACCTCTTCTAGATGATGCAAGTGTTCCTTCCAAGTTTTACTGTAAATAAGAATTTCATCAAAGAAAACAAGTACAAAATTATGAAGTTTCTTGTGGAAGATGTTTTTAATGCATGGTTGGAATGTGGCTGGTGCATTTTTCAATCCAAAGGGCATGGCAACAAACTCAAAGTGACCATAGTGGCATCTGAAAGCAGTCTTTGGTATTCCTTCTTCTCTCATTCAAATTTGATGATAACTTGATCTAAGGTCAATATTGTAGAGGGGGGTAGTGTATGTACACCTCTATAGACTTTAGCAGTTAAATCGCTNTGTCCCACAAACAAGGGGGTCTCATACACCAATTTGGTGTCTCGCTTGGCGGTGACCTTAAAAATAGATTATTATTATTATTATTATTATTATTATTATAGAAGAAATTGGCACAATGGAGCTCATATATGAGCTCATTAATCCTTGGGATGGGGTATCTATTCTTTATTTTCTTCTTGTTTAATGCTCCAAAATCAATGCACATTCTCAAGGTTACATCTTTCTTTTTTACCATAACAACTAAAGAAACAAATGGGCTAGAACTAGGCCTTATGAGACACAACTCCAAGAGTTTTTTGATGGCCTCTTCAATCTCACATCGAATCCTTTTGGGATTCCTATAAGGCTGAATTTTGATAGGTTGTGTTCCTATCTCTAACTCAATGATATGCTCAACACCTCTATCCGGTGGTATTCATGGGGGAAGGTCTCCAAAAACCTTCTAATACTTACTCAATAGTTGCTCTATCTCCTTAGGATTATTGGAAATGTTCAAGTGGGTTTTAGGACATGTAATTAAACATTCAACATCCCATTCTATATCTCCATGCCTCAAGATATTCCTCATGATGTAAGAAGACACCACTTGATTTGGGTAAGTGTGCATTCCCCTCAACGAGATGGGTTTCCCTTTTGAATTTTTGAACCTTATTTCAAGGAATTGATAATTCACTGTATTCTCCCATAAATAATACAACCATTTTACTTCCAAAATCACATTTGTATCAGACACATTCACTACATAAAATTTGTCAGTGATAATATGATTTCCTAGAGTAACTTGAAGATTTGGAATCCATTTAGTGCAGTCCATAGAATTGTTACCTAGAATGATGAGTGTGAAACCATTGAAAGATTCAGCTTGTAAATTTATCCTCTCCACCAAGGCTGCATCTATGAAGTTGTGAGTGGCTCCACCATCCACTAGAATCGTGAACTTTTGGCCTTGTATGCTTCCCTTGAGCCTTAAGGTGTGGAATCTAGGTATACCCGAAAGTGCTGCAATTTTTCTTATATCAGGAGTGGGTTGTTCTTATTATGATGTTTTATACCATTCGTCTTGGGCTACAAGTTTTTCCTCTTCCTCCTCCTCCTCCTCTTCATTGTCTTCAGAAAAAACTTCAATGTAATGTGCCTTCCCCTTGGCACATCTATGTCATGGGACCCAAGGTTGTTGGCATGTAAAACATAGATTATTTCTTCTAAGCTCTTCTTTGATTGGTCCTCCTTTATTTTATTTGGTATATGATTCCTTTTTCCATCATTTCTTACCTTCATTGAACTTGAAATGGAAATTTTGATTAGGAGGGTATTTGGTTCTTGGCAACACATTATGCAAATCCTTGTCAAATTCATGGCATCCTTCAATGTCATTGGCTTGTGAGATTTCACTAGCCCTCTCAAAGGTTATGACAATACTTCAGTAAAAAATAAAACCAACCTAGCCATATATACATCAGAAACCATCATTGAAAGATTTTCAAATTCTAACATATATGCTTCAGGTGTTACTACTTGCTTTAATTGCACTAGTTCTTTGAAAGGAAGTTCAGGGTCTTTCCTTTCAAATCTCTCCATCAATACATTGGAGAAACCCTCATAAGATGAAATATGATAATGTCCCAAGGTTATAAGACCATGGAACCACCAATCACTAGCTTCCCCTTCAAGATTCATAATGGCCATTTTCAATGCATCTTCGTCAACCATAGGATTTAATTGCAAATATACACTTAATTTTTGCAACCAAGTAATAGCAGACATTTGTGAGGAACCATCAAAGGAAGGAATGGTTACTTTTCCCATAGTGTATTTTAATTCGTGGTTAATATTATATGCCCTATTCTCATTTCCTCCTTGCTTAAACGTAAGAGAATCTCTAATGAATTGATCAAAAGCTAGGACTTTCCTACATTCATCACTTAATTGCTCCCAATCATTTGTTGCGTCTCTAACATCATAGGTGGTGTAAGGGCCTTATTTGGACTCTAAACAATTGGGTATTGTAGGCCCATTATCATTTTTGAACTCATGAGGTATTTTATGAGGTCCAGTCTTCGAAAAAATGGTTTATCCATGGGTCTTCCCCTCATCATGGGGTGTAGTACTACTACTCGAGGGTGCTGACTTGCTGCTAAGTTGGCTAGCCAACAATTCAAACCCTTGCATGAGATTTTTTGTCATACTTTCAAGAGAATATGTAATGAAAATTTTAAGGTCCTCATTATTTTCTTTTCCCTCCATATCTCCAAATCCTAGTTCTTTCCTAATCTCTTCGTAACTAGGATTACTTTCTTCACTTCCTTCTCTTTCAATGTTAAGATCTCCAATATCAGTTTCTAATGGAGTAACGTCAGAATCATGAAAAATGAATAGGGATATATTGTTATATTTTTATCATTTAAGAAATATGATCTTAGGATCTTATATGAGAGAATAACATGCACAACAAAAATCACAAGAGACAAGAGGCACAAAGAATTTTCCTCAGGGAAACTATAAAGGAGAAAACCACACAACTTCCTCAGAGATAGAATGAGCACCAATGGTAGTATTAAAACCCAAAGATAGAAAATATTATCTCCATAGTTGTTTTCTCTCTCTCTCTCTCACTTGAGAGAGCTTCTCCTCTCTCACTCATGCGCCCCAGTTGAGTGAGTGTGTGTTATAAATAGAGAGACTCACTATCTATTTGTATTCTTTCGTTCACTTAATATTTAACTCTGTTATGTAGGATCGAGTAATCCTAACTCAGTTATGTAGGCTTGATTAACCACAACTAGGGTACTAATTACCCCACTTACATTAACTCACCAGGGCCGACTTCTCTAGGAGAGTCTAACAACCCTAGTGCCCCACAAATGCGGGGACTTTAACCATTGATCAGTAAGGAGGGTTACCATCTATGAATTTACATGACTTGTTTACATTATTGATTCTCCCAATAGGAACATCAAGGTATGACATGACTCAATTACATTTCAGATACTTCCCGATAGGAACATCGGGGTACAATACATAAAATATGAAAGTGAATAGATTCTGAAGTTACAAATACATCAACTCTCCCTCTTAACTAGGAAGGTATTCTCTTGACACAATTCATCAGCACAAGTCTTCTTCTTTGGATCAACATCAAGTCTAGATCATCGGATCATCATCACTAGATCGACATAGGGTCTGAATCATTGGATCATCATCACTGGATCAAAATCAAGTCTAAATCATTGGATCATCATCACTGGATCAACATCAAGTCTGGATCATCATCGAAACTAGATCATCACTGGATCATCATCAAAGCTAGATCATCACTGGATCATCATCAAAGTTGGATCATCAATGGATCATCATCAAAGTTGTATCATCATCATCATCACTTCTTCCGCTATCTCAATAAACGGGTGCTATCTCTCAATTCTTCTCGTCATAGGAAGTTCTACAGAGCCAGCCCTTTTTCAT
This sequence comes from Pseudotsuga menziesii, assembly GCA_001517045.1. Lineage (NCBI taxonomy): Eukaryota > Viridiplantae > Streptophyta > Pinopsida > Pinales > Pinaceae > Pseudotsuga > Pseudotsuga menziesii. The sequence goes on along the minus strand of LPNX010614505.1, from coordinate 458,195 downwards.
GTTGGTTGTAGGCCTAGCCTCCATGTAGGTATTCATCTTCTTCATCACTTATATCTGACCCAGTCAGAAAGTCCCACGCAGCACTTACATCTGACCATGAGAGGAACACATCCACCATCATGTCAGAAAGGCACGCCCAACACTCACATCTGACCATGGGAGGAACACATCCACCACCATGTCAGAAAGGCCTAGCACACACATCCACTGGCATGATAGGACACACCATCTATCATCCAAGGAAAGGATCAACACTTACATCTACTGTCATAATAGGACACACCATCTACTATCCATAGAAAGGCACAACACTTACATCTTTCATTCTCAAAGAATGGCTCTCAGCTCTAGGCTGAGTGTTAGTGCCAGACTGAAACAAATTCCTGGTAACTGACCAGGTGCCTCCATTCTCCCAGAGAATGGCCTCTTAGTACTAAGCTAAGCTTCAGTCCCATACTGAATCAATTTCCTGGTAACTTACCAGGTGCCTCCATTCTTCCAGAGAATGGCTTCTCAGCACTAAGCTGAGCTTCGGTCCCGGACTGAATCAAATTTCCTGGTAACTAACCAGGTGCCTCCATTGTCCCAGAGAATGGATTCTTAGCAATAAGCTAAACTTCAGTCCCAAACTGAATCAATTTCTTGGTAACTGACCAGGTGCCTCCATTCTCCCAGAGAATGGCTTCTCAGTACTAAGCTGAGCTTCAGTACCATACTGAATCAATTTCCTGGTAACTGACCAAGTGCCTCCATTCTTGCAGAGAATGGATTCTCGACACTAAGTTGATCTTTAGTCCCATACTGAATCAATTTCTTGGTAACTGACCAGGTGCCTCCATTCTCCCAGAGAATGGATTCTCAACACTAAGCTGAGCTTCAGTCCCAAACTGAATCAATTTCCTGGTAATTGACCAGGTGCCTCCATTCTCCCAGAGAATGGACTTCAGCACTTACATTTACCAGCATGATAGGACACACCATCTATCATCTGGGAAAATGGATCTACACTTATATCTGACCATGGGAGGCCCAGCCTACCACCATGTCAGAAAGGATCACGGACTCATCACTTCCCTTTGGAGGGAACCTCAATCTAGAGAACACCAAGCTTCTCCCTTAAGTACTCAAACTTCACTCTAGCTAATGCTTTTGTCAAAACATCAGCTATCTGCTCATTTGTTGCAACATACTGGAGCTTCACTGCTCCCGTATTCACCATATCCCTGATATAGTGATATTTGATCTCGATATGCTTCGACTTGTCATGGAACAACGGGTTCTATGAAAACTTCACACAACTCTGGTTATCACAATATATATAAGTAGCATCCAACTGAAGATCAAATAAATCAGATAGTATCTTCCTTAGCTGAGGCCACCTCACAACTAGCCGAACAAGTTGTGACATACTTTGCTTCGACTGTACTCAGTGCCACACAGGACTACTCCCTGCTAAACCAAGAGATCATGCCTGATCCCATACTGAAGCAGCATCCCAAAGTGATCTTCCTATCGATGACACTTCCTACCCAATCTGAATCAACATAACCTTCCAGGTTAATCTTATGACCCGTCTTATACTTGATCCCATAATCAACTGTACCCTTCAGGTACCTCAAAATATTCTTTGCAGCAATCAGGTGAACATGTCTCAGATCCGTCAGGAACTGGCTCAATGTGTTCACAGTAAAGCAAATATCTGGTCTCGTATTCGTCAAGTACATCAAGGACCCAATCATCTGATGATACATTATAGCATCAACTATATCTGATGAAGCATCACTCAATAGATTCAGGTTTGATGCCATAGGTGTGGTCATGGCCTTGCAGTCCATCATCCCGAACCTCTTCAGGATCTCTATTGCATACTTCCCTTGACCCAAGGATATTCCATCCGCATTCTGCCATACCTCCATGCCTATAAAGTAGTGCATCATATCCAAGTCCTTCATCTCGAACTTGGCAGCAAGTCTCCTTCTTGCAAATTTAATGAGTTCCTCTTTTCTTTCAGAAACGAGTCATCGACATATAACAGGAGCATCATTGGTCTTCCGCCTTCAACCTTGAAGTACATGTTGGAATCTGCTTTACTCTTAGTAAATCCTAGAGTCATCAGTAAGCTATCCATCCTGTCATACCATGTCTAACCTCCGAATATTCTGTAGTCACTCCCTCTGAGTGGAGCACCATTCTCCCTCTGTATTTCGTACTCTATGCATTGAAAAATTATGTACTAGAGTGACAAGTAGCTTCCTCCGCTACTAATATTCTATGTATCCATCTAGGGTCACTGGATACCAAGGTCCTCTATCTTGAACCTTTTCAAAATTTCTTCTTGCACCCATCTGTGAGCTTGTCATCCTATATTAATATTTCATCTTCAACCTTGTAGCAAAGGTTAAGATCTTCATCAATCTAGGTGATCTTCAAGCTCCTCATGTCTGTGTTATCCCATGGGTGCCTTCGGAGCTCGTACAAGGCCTTATTTAATTTTCACACATGAGTCTTCCTATCATGTGTCTCAACTCCCACTGGCTACAAATGTCTCTTCGTAATCTATGCCTTCTTTCTGTGAGAAGCCTCGTGCTACGAATCTTGCCTTGTATCCCACGTACTTCTCTTCAAGTCTCGATACTACATCCTAGACATCATTATTCTTGAACTGGTACTCTCCTTCCCTTTCTTCTAGGATACATATTTATAGCAGGAAGGTTCTACATCAATGATGTCACTCAACAATGTCACATAACTGGAGTGTCTCTGAGGCCCCTTTCTTTCTTTGAAAGTATGATCATATTATTCTTCATCTTGGATTCTTTCTTGAACTGTCGCACTTGTTCTTCGGAACAAGTCTCGTCCTTCTTTTCTTGTAGGTGATTGTACGTGATCTTTCCTACAAGTCAAATGTATTAATTGTATGGTTAGAAACATTTCATAAGGTATGTTCATAATGAAAAAATAATTTAGCATTAATATATAATCATGCAACTATTTTAGCCAATACAACATTCATCCATATCTTACGGAAACTTTCTAGATGTCTTCCATCTCTACCAAGACAACATTGAGATTGTGCACTAATCCAATATGTCAGCAAAGAACTTTCATTCTAGATAAGTAGCAATGGAGAGTTGTATAGCACCATCGGCTACTTACCCATCACATGCATATTAGTAGTATACTATCATTAATGCAAACATTCTATCATGCATAACACATCAACTGAATATAAAAAAATGCATAACAAAACAATATCATGAAATGACAATTGAATACTTATCTTTATTTTTTTCATGGGTAGACTCCTTCTTTCATCTTCATCATCTTCTTCATTCATAATAGCATCATTTCTGATCCAAATGCTTAAGATGGATAAGAGGTTCTTCAAGAATTGAGTTCTTCATATTCCTCATCGCTTGAGGGATCTTCTTTGAATCACGAGAGCTAGATATTTAGTTGCTCCCATCTTCTATTATCTTATTATGAGTCAAGATTCTTCTTCTGTTCACTCTTCCCAGAGTCTACTGAAGGTAATCACTTCCTTCTGGCGTACATTCCTCGAATGAATGAATCCCATGATCTTGGGAGGCCATTCAAGGTGGTTATCAGAACTTCTACATTCTCCACTTCTTCTTCTACCAATTCAAGTTGTTATTTTATTTGAGAGGCCCTTGTAAAGTATGACTGTATGGTATATGCATTCTGGATCTTCACATTCTTCAACTGTAAATAGCAAAAGATTAGATCTTACCAATTTGAGGTGTCTGTCCTGGTTCTGGAGCTGGCTGATCTAGGGATTGTCAGAGAAACCCTAATTTTAAAAACTAAGAATATTTCAGATCTGATTGGATAGAAATATAGACCTCTTCAAGGTGAGCTGTCCAATGTACTCCTTTTATGAAAACAGTGGAGGGAAGCTCCCAGAATAGGAATCCCTAGTTTACCAATTTCTTCTACAGAAATTCCTGATACTGTTTCTACGGTATCTCCAAAATTACTGATCTTCTATGTTTGAAATTTTGTACTAAGGTAACCTCATCTGTCCTATTTTTAAAACCACAGGTTTTACCAGAATTGGTTTCACCGATTGTGACTTATGAGCGTTTTCCCAAGGTGACTTGTTTCAGGATTGTTCAGCATAGCGAAGTTGTACGGACTTCCACGTGTCATTATTTCACCTTCGGGGTCTGAAATGTTTACCACAGAAAGTACAGTCTGTGCCCTTTCTGAAACATCTTGAGAAATTTCATTTTGTTCTTTGTAGCTCGAGATATTGCAATTATCCCTAGGTGTCTTGTTTATGGATGAATCCTGGAAGAGGCTGGAACCCTGCTTTGGAGGAAACATATCTCCCAGAATATAGCGAATCTGAGTCTAAAACTTTTACACATGGTATTTCAGGATTTGATATTTGTCCTATGAAAGTTTCAGCTCCTGATCCTTCTCCAATCTCAATATATAGCGAATGTACAAAAAATACCAGTTTTAGTATTTTAGGGTTTTTCCGGCTCGGGGTCAAACTAGGGTTTGACTTTCCTGGAGTTTCACCCAACCAAAAATCTTGAACCAGGTCTATAAAATTCGATTTTGATGAGGAGATTAATCCTATGCCAGGCTTACTCAAAAAATCCTCTTATGTAAAAATCCCTAACTTCCCGCAGCAAAAACTGAAAATGCTCGGAATCAAATTTTGCTTTGACAGAAAGATGCGCCCTTCAATGGAGAGTTAGCCTAGCATAATTTTTCTAATGGATTGTGGAGAGAGACCCAAAAATTAAGAATCCCTAGATTCTGCAATTGCATAGTATCTTCTTCTCAGGTTAGCTCTAATACCATGTTAGATTTTTATTATTTAAGCAATATGATCTTAGGATCTTATATGAGAGAATAACATGCACATCAAAAATCACAAGAGACAAGAGACACAAAATATTTTACTCGGGGAAACCATAAAGGAGAAAACCACACAACTTCCTCAGAGATAGAATGAGCACCAATGGCAGCAGTAAAACCCAAAGACAGAAAAGATGATCTCTGCAACTGTTCTCTCTCTCTCTCTCTCTCTCGCTTGAGAGATATTCTCCTCTCTCACTCATGCGCCCCAGTTGAGTGAGTGTGTGTTATAAATATGGAGGCTCACTCTCTATTTATATTATTTAGCTCGAGTAATCCTAACTCAGTTATGTAGGCTCGAGTAACCACAACTAGGGTACTAATGACCCAACTTACATTAACTCACCAGGGCTGACTTCTCTAGGAGAGTCTAACAACCCTAGTGCCCCACAACTACAGGGACTTTAACCCTTGGTAAATAAGTAGTTTTACCCTCTATGACTTTACATGACTTGTTTACATTATTGATTCTCCCGATAGGAACATTGGGGTATGACATGACTCAATTACATTACAGATACTTCCCGATAGGAACATCGGGGTACAATACATAAAATATGAAAGTGAATACATTCTGAAGTTACAAATACATCAACATCTCTATCAGGTTCCAATATCATTCTCTGATACCACTTCTAATGTCCCAATTCGAAAATTCTCAACAAAGGAAAAATTTTGGAAAAATTGTCTTGACTAGCTTGGACTGTGGGGGATTCGAATGGCTCAAGTGGGTCTATAATTTGATGGGGAATTTTGTGGGGAGTATTAATAATCTTTAATATACTCTCTTATATTTTTATTATAGTTCATATAAATCTGCAACTCGATTTGGACATGATGGAAAAAAGGGAAAAACTACTAGCAATTTATGGTGCAATTCCCCCTAGGGTGTGGGAAGAAATGGCTCTCCAAATCCTAAGAAAACCTACCAAATTTCAGAATATATTATGGGGAATTTAATTAGACTTAATTTACTGTCATTATATGTGGTTAATATTTCCGAAACAGAGAATTAAAGCTTCATATTTGAATGCACAATTTCAGTGATTTTTCTTAAGGGAAATTCCACAATAAAGCTCAACTTCTACTCATAAATGGTGCATATAATGGTTCATAATGGATATATATGAATATATACCATTTAAATCATTTCAATATCTCACTAATAGTATATAACATTAACCCAAGTCGCAATATACATAAGATACACAATCTCCATTGAAAGGGAAAATTATCACATGGAAACTAGTCACAAGAAAGCTTGAAAGTGTGGACATTTGCATATGTATTTATTCTGATTTATACTTAAAGAGCATGTGAAAATGATATTAAATATACATACATCATACATCATATATTGGGCATCAAATGAAATCAATGGGGCACAACCACCATTCACACTAGTGCGTCTTCATAGAAAAACATGGAAATATGGAAGTGGAAATTGAGAGAATGGGAGGAAAGAAGGGTCACAAATAGAAGCAGCCTCCTATATGCAATACAAAAATATATGAAGCTCCAAATGAGAGGTCTGTATGGCCTCTCCCATGGCAAACTTGGATGATAATCTCACTTTCTCTAAATTGGCTCACTAGTAGGGTAAGTGTGCACTCACCGTGCAAAGGACAACCAATTGCTCTCCAAATGCCAAAGGAAAATTCAAAAATGATAAAAATCCATTTCCATTCCTCATGAAATATTTTTTATAACCCTCCTAATGTCCTCCAAGGTCAAATTCAAAATTCCCATAGGATTCCTCCACCTCATCCTTGATGTTTAGTAACCTCCATGCCACTTGGTCTTCTCCTCAACCCTTCATCTTCCACCCAATTCAAATGGATTCCACCTAGTCCCAAATGCACCCTCTTGGAGCCGAGTTTTATCCATGAAATGTGATTTTTTCATAGTTATGCAATCATATCTACAATCAAGTCTGACTTGTCATAGAATCTTCCATCGTTGTTGTCATAAAGCGCAGGGAATCTAGCTCCACATGGCACCTAGTTTCTTCCCAGACTCTTCCTCTTCTATGGGGGGTTACTCCTACTCACCCATTAGAATCCTTGGGATCATGATATGTCATTTGATGAATCTTCACCTTCCAAGAACATTCCATCACTCATAATTCTGAATTTGGGGTTAAGCCATGACATGTGTAAGAAAACATCTAGCCACCCAATGCTCCCATGGACCTCCAAATGTCCTTATGAATTAATGCCACTTTATTCTCTCCATATTTATTATTTGTATGACCCAAATTAATGTGTAAATGATAAACTAAGTTTGTCTTGGTTCCCATATCTCCCTTATTTCAATATTTCATGCCTCCCCCCAACCTAGGGAACTAGTAGGTGGGTGAACATTGTAACCTAGTATTGGAATGGGGACATGACATATCCACTATCAAGTAAAGAAAATAATTTATTTTCCAAGTTTTTTTGCAGATGTTCCAACACAGTGCATATGTGGTTTAGCCACACTGATGTGTACAATTACTTAGGACACACCAGTGTAGTTGGATTATTATGGTGCACCAAAATAAATGAAAATCCCTATGAATGTCTGTTTGAACTTAAAATGATACATTAATCTCAAATGTTCTTTTCAACCACATCAATTAAAATACTTCATAGTATACATATATTTCTTAAACTCACCTTATTCTTAAAAAACAGTTTCAAAACATATTGGAAGTTAGATTGTGATATGGTTCTCAAAATTTATTTTAGATATGTAGACACGTATTGATTTCTAATTTGAATAAAATGGGGGGAGAAAATGTTAAAATATCAAATGGCCAATTCTTCAAATTCCAGCTCATTCCGTATTGTTCAAAGTTTGGTGAATTCTCCCTTTCCATCTCCAGTAAATTCATATTTCATTTATATTTAGATTATCTAGTTGAATTTATGTTATTTATCCATGTGAATCTGAATAACAATGTATTCAATTTTGCAGTATCCTAATTCAAGATCGAGTTTAGATGCAAAAATATTCCACGAGTTGAAAAAAATGCAAGCTCTTATTAAGAGAAAGATACCAAAAGCAGTTGGTAGATGAAAATGGACAAATACTTTACCCCACCAATTGTAACATGCCATATTTCATCCATAATCCTGGGTCATCGACAATAATTCGTCATGAGTTGGATCTCTTTTATGACACCCCAGTAGTATGTATTTTTTCAAAATGTCAAGGGTTGAAGGATAACCCTCAGTGTGTCACACTCACCCATTGTACTAATGATAAACTACCCAATGTTGATGGTCTAATACCCCCTACTAGAGTAAAAAATACAATAGGTGATATATAAAAGACACACACGAACACTTCCCTATGCACATTTGTTGAAAAGTTGGAATCCAAAACAATTAGGTTTCATCCTAAATTGACCAACCCCTATGCTTTTGTCTAGTCAACTGAAAGTTCTAGTTATCCCAAGTATGATATCAATATCACCCAAAACATATCTACTAGGATATCCAAAAAGTTGCATGAATTGAGAGTAAAAATGTCCAAGTACACACCAAGGTCGGTGCAATTGTTTAAGGGTAGAAATGACTTCTCTCTTCTCAAGAATTTTCAAAGTAAATACCAAACTTGTTACAACCACACTTTTCATGGCGCTTGGTTGTCTTCTCATCATGTTCCCAATGTTGGAACCAAATTCTCCTTTTGTGGTAATAATTTTATAATTTCCAAGTCTAAGATAGATATTGCAAATCTTGGGTTGTTTCTCCTTTCACATGTATTCTTTCCTCCCAAACAATCAGTAGCACTTATGCCAATTTGTGGTCATATTTATTATCAGTCCGATTACTTAAATATGGTTAAATACAAACATATCATTTCCATGTATGGTCTGTGCATGAATGGTTATGCTTTTGGTAACTTTAATAAGAAAAACCTGTTATATATTGATGGTTGTCCATTCACTTTTGGAGACATTGCAGGGTTCATAAATAGTTCTAGGTGCTCTTTATTTTCTGCAATTGTTCATTTGAGGAACACTCCAATGACCAAGAGTTCTTTATGAAAAAGAAAGCATATAGATTTGTTGTTTTGCATGCAATATGTAGCTTGTCTCATAGTGGCAAATTGTTAATAGAATATAACTTTCATATACCATGAACCACTCGTCAAAGATTCCTTACATTGGGACTACCTTTAGACGTCCCCTTTGGGTGTGCGAAAAAACCATTGATTAATTGTATTTACTTATTTTCAATGGGATTAATGTAAATTTATTTCTCAATTTGAAATTTTGTTTTATAATTTTCTTGTAGTTAGACATTTACTATTGCAAAATGTCCCATACTTCTATAATAATTGTTTGGTATAATGCTTGAATAAACCAATTGCATTGTGCTTACTAATATCATTGATGCAATGCCCAATATTTTTGAAATTGGTATTATGATGATGGGAAACCTATCTACCATCTTCCGTTGCACCCAACTACATTGTCAAATCAAGACAAGGATGCAAAAAGAGTGTAACTCGGAGAGGAAGCATACCAATCACTATTGAATTAACCACTTATTCAATTCTCACTATGTCTAGACTCACAAATTACAAATGCCTACAATAACAATAGTTCTTCACATGTTGGAAAAAAGGCAATGAAATAGAGGTTGGTATGGATGACTTCTTATGATATATGGGATCCATTGATGCAATATTGTTATATGCATTCCATGACGATGAACTAGGGGATGATTCTCATGTCATTGATACCTTCTTCAAAATATTTAAATTGTCTTCCACCACCCCCTTTGGACATGTCCAATCAAATTCTATCCAGTTGGGGAAACCAATGTTACTATACAAATTGAAAGCAATGCATGGCATGTCAAACGCATGTTTCTCGACACTTTTGAGGTAGCTAACCATAAAGTACCTTATATTTTGAGGAATAATGTCACATAATCAACATTGAAAATCGTTGATTTTATGAATGTTAAATGACATCATATATTTATATTTCCCACTAATTACAGGTTATTCAAAGATAAGGGACTTCTGAGTGATAATGTCTTGCGTGGTAGCTGAAAATGTTGGGTGTTGAGTACATATAATATAATGCATGTCCTAATGGTTGTATTCTATATAGGGGAAAATGTGCATACACAGAGATATGCCCAAAATGTGGGCATGACAGTTATCATAAATCAAGAAACAAGGGTAAAGAACATGGTCCTCATCATATTGACACACATGCCTATAATCCCAAGGATTCAAAAGGCACTTTCATTCCAAAGAATTAGTTTTGTTGTAGGGATGGAACGCCTTTCATCGAAGTGAGTCAGGAGTCATGCGAATCCCATTAGATTCAGTATCCATGAAGCATATAAAGGATCCGATAAATTCAAGGATGAAGTATAGATCATTCGATCGATCATAGCCATGGATCGAGTCAACGCTTATTACCTCCAAAACACCAAATATTTTTTTTGGCTTCTAGTAATGATCATTAACAATAACCCAAGGTTTTCTATGAAGAATGAACATTCTATGTCGGCTCTTATAGTCCCAAGTAGAATAAAAGTGAAGAATATGAATGCTTAACTACAACCATTGATTGATGAATTAAAGGAATTAGGGAAGGGATACAAGTATATGATGTATCAACAACCATCCAAATAAAAAGGATTTTTACATGCCATATGTGCATACACCACACATACTTATCTGAGATTAGTAGTTTGCTTTCGTAAACATGTTGTTTGATTTGTTTATATTTGTAATACTATTTTTTAGTATATATAATTTGGTGCGATTGTATTGATCTTCAACATGAACGTGCAACATCTGATTTCAATGGTAAACTAGAGAGAACCTGAAGGTTTAAAATGACACCGACTCACTCGCTTAGGGAATATTACAAAGAGAAGGAGAAGGAGATTGTAGAAATGTTTGATTCAAATGGGAAACCTATGTTCGATGAGCCTGAAATATTTGACACCTATGTTGAGAAAATGCCCGTTGGGATGAAAATAAAATCAAGATTTTATGAGCTTCCATATTGGGATCATATTAAAATTGTCCACTTAATCGATCCACTTCTTCGTGGAGGAACATATCATTGAAAGAAAGTGACATGTTGTTTTTCAAGGGAGATATTATTTCTTCAAATGCTAAAATAAGCATTGTCCAATACAACAAAACATAGGAGAGGCTGGCCCCTCTTCGTTGTTTAAAGAAGGTGACATCCCATGGGTTCTTAATAAAGAGGACCTTTCTTTGGAAAATGAAGTTATATTGGGTGTGAAGGTGGGTTATTTATATGGGTCCAATCTACAACACTGCATCATTGTAGACGAACATTTGTTGAGTTTGAAATCACATGACTATTTGAAACTTCTAAGGGTATGCATGTAAAAAAAAATGTTTTTTTTTAACCTTTTACCCCACAATTTAAAACACAATTAATTTTTTATGGGCTCACTTTATAGTGTCATTATCCTTTTCTCGTGTGTGTGTGTGTGAATTATGAATTTCCCGAGGACCTTCTACATGCCATATCTAAATTATCTGCATTTGTACTGTGGATCACATGAAATGAGATTCACATGGATAACATTCCATGTGGTGTCAAGATACAACTAAGATTGTTTGTATGTTTGAGAAGGAAATTCCAACAAGTTTCATGGGCTTGTAGGTTCATCCTCTAATTCTCCTAGTTGATGAGGTTGAATTAGTCAGGGTGGTCTCATGTCGTCCGATGTTCTTCTTAGAGAGGCACATGAAAAAAATGAAGGGATTTGTTTGACAAAGGGAAAAAACTAAGGGTTCTATGGCAGAGGGATACATAGTATATGAGTCGTTCTATTATGCCAATGAGTACATCAAGCAAATTGAACACACACCAAGTGCAGTTATTTTGGATAACGAACATGATGAGGACAAAAAAAGAAGGGAAGATACTCCAAACAAATAGAAAAATGCACACGATAAAGAGTAAGTCACTTATATTTTGTCACATGTATACATAGTAAGTATTCATAATGAAATTCATCATCTATATTTGATCTCATACGTACTATATGTTGATTTGATTTCATGAACACAACAACGAATTCAAAAATTGATGCCATCAATGAATTCATTCTTTAGAACATGGAGGAAACATAACCGTGGGTCACATTGTATGAAGAGAAGAGGATGAAATGAGACTTTGACATGAAATAATTCATACGATTGAATGATAGAAGCACACCTTATGCTGATAATTTAAAATAAAATATATCAATGATTTCTCCCAACACTTGGGTTGTTGACCAAGCCATAGAAAAAAACATGCATCTGGTCGTTTCTATCCTACTAAACAAAATGGAATAAACATAGGTATTGGGTGCAACAAATTGGTAACAATATATTTTGTACATTTTAAACTTTATAATGCACATTTGAAGTATTACATCTATATTTTATATATTAATGGTTGGGTTATTAGAAATATGACATCGTCATTTGTTCACTTTTCTATAGGCGTATTTGTTCCTATATATGTAGGCATATGAGCATCACTTTCGCACCAAGGATGCCTATGATGGATGTTCCACACATGATTGTGGAGTGGAATTCAGGTTCGACCAATCTAACCATGCTATCCACCATAATCAAAACCTAATAGGGGGTAAATTGGGTTATGTGAAAAATATACAAGAGATCATTCAAGTGGACTTCTCATCTTTCCAATGTGTTATTTTTAGGTGCAAGTGGTGGGACACTTTCAACCGTAATAATGTAAAGGGATATCATAATAGTGGGTCGATATGTATCAACTCTAGAAAGATGTGGGATTAAACTACGGAGCCTTATGTTTCCCCAAAACACTGCAACCAAGTTTTTTTAACTTAACTGTGTCGGATATGAATTGTCGGATTGTATTAAGACATAGCCTTCGATCAAAACTTATTTATGAGAATAACAGTTCTATCATTCCAAGTGAGGAATATAACAAGGATGATGGAAATGAAGAGTGACATGTATGTGTTTTATTTCATCATTTACAATGTTATTGTATCATTTTATTATTGTTATTTTTAATTCTCTAATTATATTGTTTATTTTTCATCTTATGACGATGCAAATGGAAAGTTAAATGTTTTTAAACAATTTTAGTTGGTTAACTTGTAATCAATCCGATGCGAAATGTGTTTGTCTATCAAGTTATTTTTGAGTGTATGGAATGATTGATTGAATTTTTATTTTATTTTACTTGAAGGTATTTATATGTCATTGTTTGTTTAGTATAAAATATTAGAATTATTGTGGCGCCATTCTTATGTCATGTTGATATTGAAAAAATATAGCTCATTGTGTATATCATATGTGTGTCGATATTTAATATGAATTTCTAACAATACAGAAATAGTCATTTTATACTAATTATGTTAATATTAATAGTAAGTAATAAACAAATTTTAGTATTAATTCAAAATGTATAGTTCATCTACAAATTAATTACACTTAAAAGGAACATATATAATATGTGAATGCAATTTATTTATTTGTTAAGTAAACCTAACACACTCTATCATTAGATTTCATTTACATAATATTAATGCCTTACTAATCACAAAACCACTTTCAAACTCTAACAATGAAATCACATTATGGTTTTACTAAATCAAGTTATTTATAACAATTCACCAACTCATCATCACTAGCATGATTAATTCTTCAGCATGAGGGATATTCATGACGAATCTCCTTGCATATTGAAGTGAACTATGTAACTAGAGTCTTGTCCCTAATCTACACCCATATCATAGTCTATCCTAGGAAATTATTTATTGGGTTTCTACATGGAAAACATAGTCAAATTCATTCATCTAGTCAATCTTAATTCAATTTTGGCATTTAGCCCCACAAGAACACATGCACTCTCCAGACTATGCCTTTTTGACAATTCAATGCATAATAAACTTGTACCCAAGAAGAATATACATCCATGTAACAACTAAGTGATATCTTCATTCTAGTTATAAATTAATAGAGTCCTCATATCATTTTGACAACAAACTTTGCCCATAATGCATCACTATTTTCTTGAACTAATCATATACCTTTTAAATCCTCGTATAAAGTTTAAATGTAATAATTAATGGTAGGCGAGGGGAGGGGGCAAGGCCAAGGGGATTGGTGGGGGGAATGGAAAGAAGAGGGGTAGGGGGAAGGATGGGCCAAGAGGGTTTGAGTTTTTTATTTTATTTTTTATTTCATTTTTTTTAAATTTAAATTTAAAATTTTAAAACGTTGTTTTTAATTTTTATTATTTGTTTTTTTCAAAACTTTTTAAAATTATATTTTAAAATTTTGAATAAATTGTATTTTTTTTTGTTTTTTTACTATTTTTTTTAAATAATAATTAAAAAAAATTGTAGTTTTCATAATTTTTTTTGAAATTTTGTTCGGTTTTGAACCTTTGTTTTCATTTTTTTTAATACGTTTTTTAAAATTCTTTATTTATAAATTTGTCTATAAATGTTATAATGTTGTAAATTGTTTTTGATTTTTTTTTAATTGTTTTTATAAATTTTGGATTTTCATATTCTTTTAATTTTTTTTTTATTTTGTTTTTTTAAAGTGACTGTTTTTAAAATTTTAACCTCGAATAAAAATGAGGGTGATTCTATGAGGTCCACTTTTCAATTTGGGGGTTGATTTAGGGTTTTGATTACAATGACACCACCCATGGTTATTAGAAAGTCATAATTTTACACCCCCCCCCCCCCCCCCCCCCCCCCAAAAAAAAGGGAGTGATACTGGTATCACCACTTTTCAAAATGAAGGTAAAAATAGCTACTAAATGTGACCTCCAAAAAAATGAGAACCTGTGTGATTTCTTGTTTTATTGTATATTGTTACACATCAAACATCACTTAAGATACACATTCAAACATTAACTACCATCACCTAACATATACATTTAACAAATTTAAACATAATCTAACACACAAATCTAATCATAACATATATAACAAAACACAAGCTACATTATCTAACATATTAACCATCACACACTTCTAACAAACACCATATAACATACACATCTATCAAGCATACCTAGCAAACATATCTAACTTGACTTGACATACATATCATCATCAACATATAAATAAACATCAATATCAACTATGTGAAATGGAACACACACACACCCAAACACACACAAATATATGAACAATAATATCAAAATCATGATACATCCCAAATATACATCTCAAGTCCAATAAATTCTATGAGACCTTTGGTACACCTCCAAAAATAGAGGCATCATCACCTCTTCTAGAAAATCCAAAGGAATCGACACCTCTACCAATAGAGCTAGAGGCATTAGTACCTCTATCAGGAAACAAAGTAGCAAGGAGAGCAACATAGTTTGTATCTCTTGGATGATGTATCTCACCAAGTATCTGGAGCTAGGGAGATGGGTAGAGTAGGAGATGGTGGATGATTGAGTCAGTGAGGAGGAGAGGTTGGTTGGTTGACCTATGGATCATGAGTTAGAGATGGTGGTGGGTCAACTGGGTGTGGAGGAGTAGATACTGGTCGGTCGTCATATTGAGGAGGAGAAGGAGGAGGTGGATCATGAGATGTTGAGGCTCCCACCTCATGGTGAGGAGGAGGATGATCTTCACCCTCATCAAATGTAGAATCATCCTACATCCTCCAATCATATAGAAGGATGAATGCACTGATGATATACTACATCAAAAACCTCATATCATGAGGAACCATCATCCATAACTCTATCATATGAGGGTCTAATGTATGATGTTGTGACATGGTCTCCAATCCAACCCTGTGTACATATATGGCACAATGTCCAATGTATGATCATCCTTGATGGTTAGCATCTCCAACACCTCTGATGTGATCCTAATTGGGAACTCTGGTTTCCCTCTCTTGGACAACATTTGTCCCCACATCTGGATCTGTACCTCGGTCATTTCCCTGGGAGGGCGATGATCAACTGATGGCCTTGTGGATGGAAACCTCTAAAAAAATAACAAAAAACACATGAACCAAAAGGGAAGTTGAAACACCCCTCAATCTATGCACGGTATCAAAATAGAGAAAAACAAATATGCTGCATAAAAATGGCATACCACCTAATGCATCTAGGTCTCCACACTAAAGAATCAACATAATACTATAGCGAGAAACAAATGAAT
>LPNX010614505.1:366553-436016 GCA_001517045.1 Pseudotsuga menziesii | reverse complement strand
ATATATATATATATATATATATATTAACAATAATATAAAACTCATGATACATCCCAAATATACATCTTGAGTCCAATAAATGTTATGATATCATTGGTCCACCTTCAAAACCACAGGCATCACTACCTCTGATAACAGTGCCACAAGCATCGACACATCCACCAACAAAGCTAGAGGTATTATTACCTCTATCAGGAAACAAATAATCAAGGATAACAATATAATTGATATATCCCAAATGATGTATCTCACCCATAGCGACCATCGTATCTAGAGCTAGTGAGATGGGTGGAGTAGGAGATGGTGGATGATCAGGTCGGTGAGGAGGAGAGGTTGGTTGGTTGAATTATGGATCATGAGTAAGATATTAGTGGGTCAGCTGGGTGTGGAGGATTATATACTGGTTAGTTATCATGGTGAGGAGCACTAGCATTTTTTACCACAAATTCCAACAGCCTAAATGTCTAATTTTTGACATATTGATGTCGACAATTCAACAATACGCTTTCTTTTAAAATGTCGATTGAATTTCACATGATTTTCGATAGTGAAATATATTCGTCATAATTTTCAAATCCCGTCATCGAAAAATTGATACCAAATTTCACTCCATAGCTGTCGGAAAAGCAACACAGACTCCTTCATATTTGTCAAATATCCGACGAGTAACTCCACTCAATAAAGGTCAACAATCCAATGAAACATCCTTTATACCTATCGAATAAATGACACACTGAATTCGTCAGTAGTGTAGCATATATGTCGAATTTAGTGGATATCCGAAGACACTTTTCACTACTTAAAGGTCACAAATCTGACGATATATACTTCCTACCAGTCAGATAACCGATGAATTGAATCAGTATGTAGTGTAGAATATATGTCGGATTTAATGGATATCCAACGACACCTTTCACTCCATATATGTCGCAAATCCGACAATAAATCCTTCCTACTGGTTGGATAACCAATGAATTGAAGCCATCGGTAGTGTATCATATATGTCGGATTTAATAAATATCCCATGACAAATGTCACTCCAGAGATGTCAAAAAACCGACGACACTGTATAAATTTATAAAAAAAAACATTTATATCCCCAACAAGAAATTGGGAATCTTGGAGCATGTTTAGTGCTAGTGTCCTACCCTTAGTTAATTATCTTGAACTTGTCTTTTTGAGATAAAAGCAAAACTCAAAAGATAAAAATAATAAATTCAAAGCATAAAGAAAAAAAATCATTAGATAAGTGAATTTGAGTTGGTTGTTGAATGTTATATTGCTAGCTCACTTTCTTTCTCATATTACTAATTTATGTGTGAGATTTGATCCATTTTATTACCCATGATATAAATTTTTTGGTTTGTTATTTTCCCTGTTAACTTGTAACAAGAATATACATAATGTTTAAGAACTAGGCTAGAATAAATTGCAATGAAAAGTAAAATGAAAAGAAACAAAAAATAAAAATGGTTTGAATGTAAAACAAGAAGCATTGGTAAGAAATGAAAAGAAGGTACTTGCCTTTATATTTGAATGCAGAATGAACAACAAGTGCATGTTTGAAGATTCATCATTTAGCACATCAACATATGTTTCAATATAAAACCACAAGAGTTGGGAACCTCTTGGAATGATCCTCGCAACATTATTGAATAGCTACATTGGCACATTTTCTGATAAGATATCCCGATCTACATTGCAAAAAGATCAATGTAGCTTTCATTTAATTTCAACTGCAAGGAATTGGAACATGTTAGTATTTGGATGAGAATTGGAATAGAAAGGTGATATAAATGATATGTGAAAATTGTAAACAAGAATAAGGAATTTTCTTTAGGCTAAGGAAATACTTATAGCTGTAGTTTCTATTATTTTTCTTCCATATTTGATAAACAACTCAGAGTTTATGTTGTTTTAATGACAAGCAATTACAAGTGCTGCAACATATCCCATAGAGTAGGAGTTTGTTGAGCTAGAGATAACATGTATGGTTGTATCTGTAGCTATCCCCCACTATTGGAAAACATGTTGTATTTCTTCTACAATAATATGGTGTTGTAGCCGAATACAATAAAATGTATCACCTCTATCATATTGTCCCTTGTGTCTAAGTGAAAATTCAAAAATCTGAAAAACTGTTACTAGGAGTAAAGTAACCGGAAAATAAAGAACTGAGCTCATCGTTCATATTCACTTTTATGGTGAGATCAGCTTCTTTATCTACTAAATCAACATGTAACTATTGAGATTTGTTCAAGGCAAGTTTATGTTTGTGTACTATGGAGGACCATATAATCCCAATACATCCCCTTCAAAGATATTAGTATCTGTCCCGGAACAAAGTTGCAAGATGGAGGATGCCAGCCTCGACATTTGTTTAGTTCTAAAACAATTTGTAGAAAGTAAAGCAAGAATAGCATAACATAATTTATTTTCAAAATATAATATGCATTTGTTGTGGTTTTTTGTTTTTAAAAAATATACATATGGACAAAGAGAAAATTTACAAGTGTACCTTCTCGGTTATCCATGGTCCACTAATTGTGGCATTTTTCCTTGGGATTTATCATTGGAACCACTAGTTGAATCCATTTCCTTGTTGCAATTCTGGAGACTTATTTTTGTACAATGTCGTTGATGCTGACGAGAAGACATGTTTAAGATAATTAACTAAGTGCGCTAGAATAATTGAAAATGTTCATTTTGTGATGCATAATGGAATTAGAAAAGTATATTTCTTTAAATGCTTTGAAGTAGCATGGAAATACACAAAAAACCATGCACAAGTACAAAGCGACTTTGACAAAGTTTGTAAATATTGTTATGAATATATAACTGTAATAAAGGAATTACAAGTTTGAAAGTAAGTTGCATAGAGACAAAAAAAAAAGGCAATAGTGCAAGGAGACTTTGTTGCATTGCATAAAACAAGAAATAATATCTTTGAAAAGTTTTATAGAATGCAAATTGTAATGATATGTTGCAGCACAATCTTAAATTTTTTTTTTTTCATTTGGTAATATGTATTTCAACTACTACAACAACAAAATGCAAAACAACTTCAATCATTCAGTGTCTTGAATATCGACGATGACATTAGTCATTTTAAGTGTAAATATAATTAAATGTATTGCAAGGTTGTGCATCTGGAAGGATGCAAGTGAAATGTTGTTTGTAAAGCTATCATAAGAAACCATTGCAATAGTTGGGAAGTGTTGTTGTATTAGTGCCATTTTTAGTGTAAAATAAATTGTTCTTCCTTGCATCTCCAAGACACTTTCTAGGAAATGCTCATATCTAAATGTCATATTATTCTTGCAAGTTGAATAAACAGTCTAGCTACGTGGCATTGGGAAATTGCATGCATTACAAATTCTTCAAAACGGAAATGAAAAGACATTTTTCACTTTCAAGGTTCCTTCTACTTGTGGCAAGGAGATGGATATTAGATGGTTTCAACTATTTTATTTTCCTTTATTTAGGGAAGAAATTCAGCTATAACAATTGTCATTCGTAATGGAAATATAAAACCATTGTCATTCGTAATGGAAATAGAAATCCATGAAAATGCATAAGTAGAAAAATGCAATATGCATAGGTAGTAAGCCATAATATTTTTTTTTAAATTGAAGTAAAAGGAAAATAAATATAAGAAGGGGTAACAAGTAAAATTTAAGGGAATCAAATTCTACAAACTCAAAGAATCTTTTGTAACAACATTTGTCTTGTACACGTTCAACAGATTTTGTAAATAAAAATTGTTTATGTGTAGAGTTTAGATTCAAAACTAAAAGCTACAAAGTACAAGATGAAGAACAAATACTTATGAAGTGAACTGAGACTCTGCAACATGTCTGCAAAGAGTTCTTTAACATATTGAACNTATATATATATATATATATATATATATATATAGCATAGACATTTCTTATTCAATATGAAGAAAGATATGTTATAGGACTGAACATAAATGATGCATGTCTCTATATAACTCTTTTCTATCAAGCACTTTTGAGAAAACACAAAAGCTGAGTATGGATTGACACTTCCAAAGTTTTCTATGAAGCAATGATTTCAAAATAGCACAAACTTGTTTTAAAAATATTACTAACGCAACACTAGGATTTATTTTCAAAACTAGGAGTTACCAAGCATAATATGAAGAAAACATACTAATGAAATGGACTAAAACTATGCAATATGTTTGCAAGGGATTTTCAAGTAGCTTCAACAATGATTCAATCCTATAACTTTGCAATTACTTTCTTGTAATTCTAAATGAATCACACTACAAACTAGCCAATTATATTTAACATCCCTTGTGTCCTACATGCAAGTGACATGCAATGGAAGATACATAAGTTATTGAACAGTCACCAAGATTATTTAGTACAAATAAAGATGCATTGCAGGAGTGAAAAAAAACAATGCATGTGTTTATATGAATCTTTTGTTTAATTTTCATTTGAGCAATCACAGAAGCTGGTCATGGATTTATGATTTCAATATCTTCTATCAAGCAATGATTGCAAAATAGTGCAAACTGTTTTAAAAATATTATTAATGCAACACTAACATACCATATTATATATTGAAAACTAGAAGCTTCAAAGTAAAATATTAATAACAAATACTACTGAAGTGGACTTGAATTGTGCAACATGTCTACAAAGGATTTTCTAGCAGCTTCAACAATGATTGAAGCCTACAAATTTGCGATTACTTTTTGTATTTCCAATTGAAGCATACTGTAAAGTAAACAATTATAGTTAGCATCCCTTGTGCACTAAATGAAAGTGGCATGCAATGACATAGACATAAATTATTGAACAGTTACAACTACATCTTCATCTATAAGTCCTAAATGTGGGATTCGATAAAGGCCATATGGGTAAGTTGTTTGAACTCTAGATACGATATATGGAAAAATAGAGGCATATTCGAAGAAAAAAATACCAAGATTAGATAATAGCATATGTTGGTCACATGGCATGCATTGATTTATGTGCATACAAGGTAGCATATAGAGGCATCAAAGGATATCACATAAGACTAAGTTGACAACCACCACTAATATAAAAAAAACATAGTTACAGTTGCATATAGTTTCTAGACAATGTTTTTTAACTATGAATAAATATATGTTATGTTCTAAACAAGAACAATGTATGCCTCTATATAGGTTTTCATATAAGATAACTTTAAAAAATACTAGTAATGCAACATTAACATATCAAATTTTTTCCATAACTAGTAAATAGTAAACAAGAACTAGCTTGAGCTACAAATCCAAAGCATCTTTGTAGAAAGGAATCAATGATCCTATATAATGGGGACACAACCAATATCTAGAAACAAGGAAACAAATTCCACAAGATAGAAACTTATTAGAAATATTATGGCAAATTATCAAAAAATGTCAACAAGAATCAACTTGGACCTAAAAAACTCAAAAAATATTGAACAAAGTGGCAACCTGGAAAACTTTGGAGAAACTGAAAATATTGGGAGGAACAAGAGGTATGTGCAACACTGGTCTAAATATAAATGTCTCCTGAGTCCTCACTGTCAAATCTCTAGCATAAGCAAAGAGAAAATTATAGATCCATTATACTCTAGGAAGATTGTGATTTGTCTTAACCCTAATGTAAGGAAAACACACCCGAAGATGACAGAGGAAAAAAAATCCCATGTATCAAAGGAAATTGAATATATAGTGGGTGAACAATAAAGTTGTCCAATATATGGAGGAAGTTTTCAAGGAAAAAGACTAGCTTGGGACATAGAGGCCCAACCAGTCCAATCCAGACTTGTCAAGTTGGTTAGGAGGTTGTGTTAGGGTTTTGGAGGTTAGGGTTTCTATATAAGGGAATAATGTTAAGTATGGGTCTAATCATCAAGTTTTAATATTTGCATGAACATTGAAGTAATATATTTCACAATATTTGCACATTTTACTTACTAGGTAGCATTATGCTCAACTAATGTTGTATGCTTCTAGTTGTAGGATTTTATGTCTTTTGCATGCAGGTTTACTAAAGAGAATTCAACTTTCGAACCCTCTACTTGGTGAATCATAAATCCATACTTGGCTATCAAATACTAAGACAAGGGATTGAATGCCCCCCCCCCCTCTTACTTTTTGATCCCCAAGAAACTCTCTTGTTTCCTCATGACCCCATTTCCCTTCATCTCAAATAACATAGGAATTCACTTTCCCACTTTTATTTTGTTGGAATTCATATTGTTAATAACCATATTATTCTCATGGTCAATCATTTCATGCATTTATTAACAAAATATTTTTTTAAGCTATTAGTATAAATCTAAAATTTACCTCTCTTTTATGTTGTCAACACTAGCAACTGAATAAGAGTTAATGATTGGATAAAGAACATATTACTTTCATCATTTTTCAGTTTATTGGTTTAAGAATTTCATATTTTCAATCGTTGATTATTCAACTTGAAAATATGTAACAACAATTGCAATTGATCACTTGTTAATGGGTTAGTTTTAAATGATTTTACTTCAATACCTTGATTAATAATTTCTGATCTATTTACTAGGTAATTTGGTTAATTATTGGTAGACTAATACACCTCACCTAGGGGATTCAAACCAAGGGTTTGTTGGGACGAAACTAACCAAATTACCAACAACCATAGTGACAACACATTGACCTAACCCCTTGGTGCTTTTTTTGTATTCTTTTTATTATTACGGTTGTATTTTTTCATTTTTTCATTAGGGATGGTCAACTTTTCTAACTTTTAGTTTACTAGGGTTGGTGGATTCTTTTCTTAATGCAAATAAAATATTAAGCAACTTCATTATTATTATTATTATTATTATTTTTCAAAACACATCTTATGCATACTGGGAAGTCTAATGCACCCCATCTCATCCATACTAGGAAGTATACTGAACCTTGATTCTCTCCATCCAATAATGACCCAAGGAGTGGTATGTTTATTGAGAAGATATAATTGAATGCAAATTTGGGATCTCTAGAACACTTTTCACACTAGTAGGAATTATATGCCAGAAAGTATACCAGAATTTGGATAAATTTAGAACTGGAAAAGAGATTACCAAAATCCATAAATTTAGAGTGTCTAGACTATTTGAGGCAAGTAAATCATGATGGATTATGCTGGAAAAGTAAACAAATGAACCCTTCAAATCCAAAGTACAAACTACAAAAGAACATATTTTGAAGATAGAAGATACTCCTTGTAATCCAATACAGGAACCCTTCAAATCGAAAGTACCATGCATAGAATTGGCTCAAGTTCACAATTCTATTTTTTAAGTAAAAATTTCTACAAGGAACAAGAAACTTTAGAATTCATCAGTCCTCATGGTCTCTACATAATTTAGAAATTGCTTGTTGTTAACGCAAAAAATTGCTCACCTAGCTCTGCATGGTCTAAACCACATACATACATAATTTTTCTACCGTTTTTTCCTTATTTTTGACCTTCACAACTATGGTTTACCTTCATTCTCAGTCAAAAAAGGCCAAAAAACCCACAAAAAGGCCAAAAAAGCTCACTAAAGGGCTAAAAACCCAAAAAGGGATAAAACCCCAAAAAGGGATAAAAAAAACACAAAAAAGGGCTTAAAACCCAAAAAATGCCTTAAAACCCTAAATAGGGATTAAAAACCTAAATAGGGTTCCAAAACCCTAAAAGAGAGAAAAGGTTAAAAAAAACCTAAAAACATATTATAAAAATAGTGTGAAGGTCTCCATCAAAAGACTCACTTATTCCTTCTTCCATTATACTACTATGTGAGTACGGTGAAAACCCATCATTCTCAAAGTATTCACACTATTTTTCCAATTATTCCATAGCCCCACCATCTCCCGTCTGGTACGTTGAGGCATCCTTCGTACTAACTAGCATGTGGAGAGGCAGTCCATTTCCAAGTTTGGGCACAGTGGCCCATTTTTCAAGAAAAAAGAAGGTATACTTGTCATGTTTTTTGTTTGTTTAGTTTAGCCATATTTTCTTATCAGTTTCATTTTTACTAATATTATTTGTTGTTGTAGCTTTCCTTCATGAACTCTGCCCTTTTGTCCCATTGACAGAAGGGAGGTTCTTTTGTATGTAGCAAGGGCGAAAACCCCGCTACAGTTTTGGCGATCATACCAGGTCGACCCTATTGGATCCCTTGTTTTGCAGGTGTTTATTTTGTTTTTACTCACAGCTGTCACTATTTGGACCCTCACAAGGCCGATCCAAACCTGTACGTCACCAGTTCCTACCCCCCTCTGCCCCGAACAACTTGATTTTCTTGTTTTTTTTGGTATGACCAAAGTCGCGCCTTTCGGGCCCAAACCCACGACCCAGTTGCACCTTTCGGGCCAAAACCCACGACCCATGTCGCATTAGCCCTGTAAAGCATGAATTTCCTCCCAGGGAAAATTTGGGCTTGTTTTTGCAGTTTGAGCGACCCAGACGCCTCTGTTTGGCATGTTTGAGTGACCCAGTCACGACTGTCCACTAGTTAAGTGTGACCTGTCTATTTCTGAGCCCAATCACCTCTATTTTTCCTGTTTGAGCAACCTAGTCACGGCTGTTGACCTGTTACATGCGACCTGTCTGTTTCTAAGTTGATTTTTGTAATTTATATTCAGTATTGCATTTTAAAAGTCAGAAAATTAACCCACTAATTTGGCCCCTCCTCCTCTACTCGGTCATCGTCGTTTGGGATATTCTGAGATACGACGGGGGGTTGAGTAAGTTTAGTAATAGTCATCCACTTTAATATTGTTCTCTTCAATTAATAACAAGTGAATCTGGATTCTATGGGGAGTGGTAGACCATTGGGGGTCTCACGGTGTTAGCGTGCTCCTTGTTGAGGACCGGGCACTTGGGATTTAACCCGTGGATCTATGGGTGGACTTGTTTCCACTTTGTTGAGATCCCAATGATCCCTCTTTGATTTGAAGGATACAAAGTTGGGGTAGTCACACTACCAGTTTGCAATCATAACTGTCAGTCACCTATTTTCATACCCTTGTCTGTCTTGCACTTTGTTTAGATCTGCTTTTACCTTTTAGACTTGCTTTGGTATATCCCTTTGCTTTTTTCTTGCAGGAAATCCATTTTTATTTTTTTATTTCATATTTGAAAGTAAAATTTTCATACACAAGTGCACACACACTCACACCAATAATCAAACAAACTCGGTTCATGACCCCGAGCGAAACCTTAAAAGTAACCAAATTTACTTAATAACATTCAGTTTGGGACATAAGTCTCATCTGCAACAACTGTAGGAATTACTTAGACTTTGCACTAAAACTCATTGTGAGGAGTACCACAGGAACCCCAAAGTACATGGCCAAAGAGAGGACCTACCAAGTGAAACGGGCAACGACCCCCACCGGATTGATTAGATACCCACCTGCGAAGAATACCAAAGCATTGTCTTTAGGCATCCTTGGTGGCTGAGTGACTCCTTTTCAACTAATAGGAAGCCTATTTAAAATGGGGTCCAAAATTCATTACCTATTACTACTACAACCATCATTGCTTCACCACAGTATTCCCATCGACTTAGGGGGCACTCCACTCAGTTTGGTCCTTTATATCGCCACTGTCAAGGCCCTCTTTGACAACCATCCTCACCTTTAGAAGGAAACACAACCTCTGATTATGATTCGGATTCCTACAAATCCAAGCCCGATTTGTTTACTGCCCCATCTAGCCCCATGGCTAGCGTGCATCCTGATCCCTTCCATAGGGGGATAGTCGGAGAAGGATCCATGTCCTTTCCACCCATTGTTACTGGTATCCCTGCCAGTGGTCCCAGGACCACTGTGCATGTTGTTGTAGGTATGATACCCACTATTAGTGGCCTCGTACTAGCTACCACAATTCCTATTGTACCACCTTATATACCTGGGGGTCCTGGCCCTTCCAGGACAATTTTGACTATCCATTCTACAGGAAGTCAACCTCATATACCCCCAATCATGCATGGACTTCATACTCCTGCAAACTCTGACGCCATTTTCGGCCCAACCCGAGCCAACCTCGGGTCTAACCTACCATTTATGGCTCGTCTTAACTTGCCATATTTGGCTAGGTTCATGAATGACTCGATTAGTCACCAAACTCATTGGCCTCCCATGCCGACCAAAATTTCATCATACATCCCAAATTTTCAGGGAAAGGCGGGTGAGTACCCCCAAAACCATATCATGTCGTTCCATTTATGGTGTTAATCAAACAACATTGTGGATGACTTCATCAGATTAAGGCTATTACAATGCACACTTACGAGTGTTGCTGCGAAATGGTATATCAAGCTACCACCTGCCTCTTACCCTAATTTCTTCTCACTTTCCTCCATGTTCCTCCAGTACTTTCAACTACCCATCTGATATAAGAGGGAGTGGAGATCCTTCTATCCTGCCATCAGAATAAAACTACCCACATCACAGACCACATCCATGAGTGGTGATGGCGACGTAGCTTGTGTAAGATCCAACCGGATGACATGATATTCCTTGACTAGTTTTTAAATACCTTACTCCCACCCATAGCCAAGGATGCCACCTCTGAGCGACCCCAATCTGAGGAGGAAGCCATCTTAAAGGCTCAATAGTTGGACTTAATCTACACCTAGTCTGGTTATTTATATACCATCATACCAGATGCTCCCCATGATGGCACCTCCTGATGCGATATGTCGAGGGAATTCCATGCTGTGGATTGTGTCATCGGCTCTGTCACACAACACCCTCAGTACTATGCGGCACCCCCTATGATTCCACCACATCCAAGCAACACCCATAATGTTGCACAACCAAACCATATACCTGATTACTCACAGATGATGGCTCAGTCCGGAGCCACATCTTCCTATGCACATCCCGCACCAAATCAGCACGCACAGGGGCCGACTTGGTTGGCACAATAGTATTTGGTCCAAGCAGCCAGATTTGCAGCCCCTCCATCTCCCCTAGTCTATTATGCACCACCAGTACAACATGCTCCAGCTCCAGCCCGGTCCCCTCCAGTTTCCACAAGACAGTTTTTCGCTCAGTAGAACCTTCCCAACCAACTCGCCCTTAACAACCAACAAGGGCAGGGAAAGAAAAAACGATGAATGAACCGAGGTAATAATCATCCACAAGGAGGTGACCAATAGCCTAACCGTCCCAACAACAACGATGCTAACTTGGTGGCATAGAACCCTCAAAATCCTGATCGACCGGGAAAGAACCCTTAGTTACAGACTAATCATTCATGTGCTTTATGTCAAATCTATGGTCATTACACCCATCTGTGACCTCACATAGCTCATGTCTAACGGCTTCTCTAGGAAGAATCTCAACATGATACCAATGCGACGGCCCAATCTCATCCCAACGCAGCACCACCAGGTCCTCCACTGATGGTGCTCCAAAACCCCCTCCCCCACCAAGGAATGGTTTCAACCATGCCCTTGGCTCCACCTTCTCCCACAACTCTTTCCGCGGCCCCACCTGCAAAGACTGGTGTCCATCACCTGATGACCATGTCAACCAAAGAAGTAAACCTTCATAATCAACACAACCAGTATGGATCCACTATAGAAACCACTGACCCATCAGTGGCATCTACCTCTAACACTTCCAGCATGCCCCTCCACTTACCTACACCCCCCATTGATGGGGCATCCATAGTTCCATGGTTTCCTATACGACGTATCGCCAACAATGCAACTGCTCTAGTTGCCTTAAATTATAGCATTGTTGATGACTTGGTCCAATCACCTACAACCATGTACTCTCTAGAAGTGCTCAAAACTTTCCCGACGTAGCAGAAAGTGTTGTTATCTGCATTAGGTGCCATAGATCCCTCTGATTCCAGGTTGATCACATTTGATCTGGATCAAGGAGAACCCAAAATTCCATCCACCATCACCTTCCAAATTTCGTTCTCAATTCAGAATTTGGTCGTACATCAATGCATCGTTGATGAAGGGGCATCCACCTATGTGATGTCGACTTTCATCTGGCAGAAACTAGAGATCCCTACCCTCCAGCCATCCACTACCGCACTCCATGCCTATGATGGACGCTCTACAAAATCTGAGGGAATTCTTCCTAATGTTCCTATTTCAATAGTCGATAAAACGGTTTTGATCGACATCGAGGTTATTAATGGCCAACTTGATTATAACCTCCTCCTTGGATGTAGCTATATGTATGCCATGAGAGTTGTGGCATCCACCGTTTTTTGACTCATGATGTTTCCCCGTGATGGAAATATCGTGACAGTCGACTTGTTGACTTACTACGATCCATGGGGGTTGACCACACTAGAACATGTCATTCCTACCATCAACATGACCATTTCCAATGTGTACATCCTTTCCTTATTTGTTGTAGGCCTAGAATTGTTCATCGAAATGCCTATGATGGCCAACTTCCTATTGTTACTGCCTCCATCCACACTGACTGACATAGTATATTTGTGTACTATCTCATCTAGTACCATCCAGAACACACCACAAAATTAGTCACAACCCCAACCACTGTCACCTAGGAATTATTGGGGTTCATTCCCGATCCACACGATTCCCTTCCTATTCCCACCATTTGGCATCATGAGAAATCCTATCATGGCTACTCTTAATTTACCTAATTTTATGTTGGAAATTCCCGTGTGGTACCTTGAACCACCAACCCCACCTCCGATGCCCCAGGTTGTGTTGACTCCCATCCAACCTATTGAGGTATAGTCACGCCCTCCCCCTGGCCCATTGAATACACCTTTTGTTCCCAAACCTACCCCTCCTCTCCCAAAGAAGGATAGGGGAAATTCCACCAAAACAATAGTTGAACCTCGTCTGACTCCACCTTGCGCTTTGTGCGAAGTCCAAGGTCATGCAACACAAAATTTTCCAGAGATACCTATCCTTCACACACACATAGACGCTATAGATACAACCGATGGTACTCCAGTAGTCACCATCCCAGCTCCGCCAACAATCAAGAACAAGTCATTGAGAACAAACCATGCGTGCGCAATTGTGGCTTGTATGGCCACTATTCTCACCATTTCCCAGACTTGGCCAAGTATCGAGTCGTCCTTCGTGCCCTACAGAACCACTCTCGTGAGTCTGAAATCACCGCCATCGAGGAAATTCACCCTCTGGATTTATCCTTGAACATAACCAACACCATTTACATGATCTATAATTCTAGTAGTACTTTCCCATCCTCGACCGTGGAAGATCCACCTAATCTATCTCAATACCACTTTCGCGATGATGGTTAGATCATTAATACCACCACTAGTTTTACCCCATTTCACTTAGCCCATGGTGTGGATTTGTTTCTTCCCATTGAATGCCAGATTCCTCTCCCATGTACTTTACGCCAACTGCAGAGTCTCCAAGGCAAGGCCAATTTCCTTTTTCGGAGGTCCTATGCTTGAGTCGCTCACCATGCAGCACTTGGGGCATAGTTTTTATTTTTGTTTTACATCATTTTTTTTTATTTGAGTCGGTGACCCCCTCCAGTAGTTGCTTGACATCTAGTCACAGTGAGTCCATTGTTGAACTCCATTGCATCATTTGTACATGAGCAGGTGGATATAACCCCTGCTCCTGCGTCACTGGTATCCCATTGAAGGGTGTGGTCCCACGTCTAAACATGCACACAGTATGTTGCACGTATGATCTAGCTACCACTATGCTAGCATACCGTCAGGTACCAATACCTACCCTATAGGTCTAGTCTTCTTTGTATCTCCCCGGTATTCCATGCCCATGTATGGATCATCCTCTACAAGGATAGGAAGTTGCCACCATTGTGCAAAAATCTCATGGGTCGAGAAATGATCTTCTAGAATTCCTCCCTCCCTACTGATTCTTCGGGCCATTTCTCAGAGTCACGTCTATTTTTGTGCCACCATGCGAATCACACCTTATACATTGAGCTAGCTCCGTACCCATAGGCCTCCATTTGGTATAGTTTTTACCTGTGCACCCAGGGGTAGCACCACTAGCTTCTATTTAGAGTCATTCATAGTCTGTTTGAGACGCTATTCACACCACCAAGTTTGGTTTTTCATCCTCTATCATTTGACGAGACCCTTGTCTCGTGCTCTCACTATTATTTTCTAGGACATTTCTTGGACGTCACCACAATTTACGTGCCATCATGTGAATCTCCCTTTGTATGTATTGGCATGTTCACGGGCCATCCGCTCCATCCATACTGCATAGTCAACCATTTTTTATCGCCATCCATTGTCCCGCAAGGGGGCCCCATTAGTGTTCTGCATTTTATTCCCATCAGCCATGTTGACAACATAACCTCTTTCCATATATCGAACGCTTCCCCCTTTCTTGATTGACCATTATGTAGTTTCTGCGAATCTCTTTTATGACTCTTAAAAGAATGAAAATATCGTCGATCATGCTTTCTTCCTTTCACGTTCATTAAAGTATTTGAAAGGGTGTTTATGTAGCCTTGTTTACCTCATTTTCAGATTATCTAGACTATCATAAGAAAATGACCACCTCAGCACACTTAGGCTAGGAACGTTTCCCTTTGCATCCTTTTATGCTTTCTCAGGCATTGGGACTGAACTTTACAAAGAAACTCATCATGGGTTGTCTTTAAGATCTTTTCCAGCCTTCTCATCAAGAAAATATTGTCGAGAAAACTTGGTTTCGTTCATGCTCATAAAATTATTTGAATGGTCATCTGGTCAATATAAGTTTAACCTTTTCCTGCCTTATTGGAATACAAAGATTAAAGAAGTATTCCTTCCACAAAGATTTGGAGAGCTCTCCTGTGCACACTTTTATCCTTTTTCGAACTCAGGAGACTACATATGAAAAAGAGACCACATTTGAGTCTTCTTCCTGTTTTCAGACTCTCCAAAAATGAAAACTCCATCGAGCATTTACTTTCCCAGGCTCGCTAAAAATCCATGAGATCGTATCATAACGGTGTCTTTCAGCACCACCCTATATTACAGTTTGACTGCACTTCCCCACTTTTGGTTGCCTTTGTTCAGAGTATTCTGCAATGAGTTTTCCTTGGATCCTTGGATATCACTAGTCTAGTTACATCCCCTAGCAATTCCCATTTGTAGTTATCTTCCCAGTATTATAGCTATGATCCCTATCTCATGAGTCAATTTCATTTGCTGTCATGCTAGCCCTGCCATCATACTCTAAACAAAGGAATTTTGAGTCCCCCGTACTCCCCTGCCCCTGTTCCCCCATTCAATGTGATAGTCCCCAGATTGTCTCATGCCTTTTATTACCCCCCTCGTGCTTCTCATCAAGGAAACATTATTTCCTTTATTAGTTGCAGGTCTCCCTCTATCGACATCAACACATCTATTCCAGAGGATAGACCCAAAGGTCCCTGTATCCTAGTTTCATTCACCTTATTGATGAGTTCCTTGGACCACTTGAGAGGAGTCATTAGTGCCTCTCAGGGTGGTTGTGTCTCACGTAATCGAATTCAGCTACGTCATCGCACCATTGAGATTCATACAGGGTATTGGCCAGTGCATTATTTGATTGAAGACCCCGGTTGTCACCTGACTATAGCACATTGGTGAGTCTATTATGGGACCCATACATGTTTATGTCCCTTGTGATTTCTGGGCTGCGTTGGAAACAGTGTTCAGAAGCCCTAGAGCAGTGCTTCTATGTAGCTCCAGTATTGATGTAGCATATTGTACCATAGACATTCTGACTCCCTGTCATGGAATCCCTCCAGCTATGTACACTTCCATATTCAACAGAGCATCAGTTATGAATATATTGCATTCCACGAGAATACCATTGTTCCTATGTATCAGTTCTTCAGATCAACATTATATCCAGCCTCTCATTGAGGCCACCATTATGAAACATCAGTTGTATATATATTGATCGGCTCACATGATTTTCAGCCTTGATCCCATTATTTATTCATTTGACATTGTTACGAGCATGGGTATGCCCGCCTCGTCCATATACATGTCACACATTATATGTATCTCACCCATTGTTGGGAACCGTTAATATAAAAACCAAAAGCCATTGTGGTTCGAATGAGAAAGTGTCGTTTCTCCATAGGTCTCTCCAGTCTCTCCACTATCCCCATGATCCTATGATGTCTATCGGCCATACGATGAGCTCCTGCCCTCACACATCAGGGGAAAATTTGTTAATGAAAAACATTTCTCACATAGCTCTGCATGGTCTAAACCACGCACATACATCATTTTCCTACCATTGTTTCCTTATTTTTGACCTTCACAACTATGGTTTACCTTCATTCTCTCTCAAAAAAGGCCAAAAATCCCACAAAAAGGCCAAAAAAGCTCACAAAAAGTCTAAAAACCCAAAAAAGGGCTAAAAAGCAAAAAAGGGCTTAAAAACCCAAAAAGGGCTTAAAACCCTAAATAGGGTTCCACAACCCTAAAAGAGAGAAAAGGTAAAAAAAAAACTAAAAACATATTATAAAAATAGTGTGAAGGTCTCCATCAAAAGATTCACTTATTCCTTCTTCCATTATTCTACTCTGTGAGTATGGTGAGAAACCATCATTCTCAAAGTATTAACACCATTTTCCCAATCATTCCATAACCCCACCATCTCCCATCTGGTACATTTAGGAATCCTCTATAATGACCATCCTGTGGAGAGGCGGTCCATTTCCAAGTTTGGGCATGGTGGCCCATTTCAAGAAAAAATAAGGTTTACTTGTCATGTTTTTTGTTTATTTAGTTTAGCCGTATTTTCTTATCGATTTCGTTTTTACTAATATTATTTTTTGTTGTAGATTTCCTTCACAAACTCTACCCTTTTGTCCCATTGACAAAAGGGAGGTGATTTTGCACGTAGAAAGGGTGGAAACCCTGCTACACTTGTGGGCCAACTTAATCGAGGTCAAAATCCAATATTGATGTAATGGTAATGGTAATGAACTTAAATATGGTTAGTATTGGCATGATAGACCAAGTTCTTTACCATTTTGAGGACACTCTGAGTGTCACAAAAAAGTATGGTTGGCTTGCTTGTTGAAGTTGAAGATTAAGAAATATTCTTCATAACCACATTGCCTCACAACCTGTACTTACTACTGACAGCTTCCCTCTATTATGCTTTAGTGGAGGATGCGGACTAACGACAATTTATGGAGGGAAGTCAGGAGAAACACTCATACATACTAAGCATTATATCTTTTGCTAGAAATCTAGTTAATGGATTAACTGAAAGCAGTTGGAATTTATTGGGCACTGATAATTTTCATTGAATTCAACTTCACGTTTGTTTCATTCTTCTATTTTTTCTTGATTACAATTTGTGTTATAGACCAAGATTATAAAATCGGCCTTTTATAATTACATGTGGTAGCTTCTAAGGGTAGAAATTCTATGTTGCATTTGGAAGTGTTGTAATTTTTTTTGTTTTTATGGCAATTGTCCTTAATTATGTTTTGGAATACATTCACAAAGATTAGATACATCAAGTCCTATAGGTTTGTACACATGCCAACAAAGTATAAGTTGGAATTTTGATAGAGATATTAGAGCACTTGGGGCCAGCCCCCTATGCTACTAGAAAAGAAACCCCACCTCAAGAACATAAAAATAAAGGTGAAAGAGACCAAAAGATACTAGATAAAGTGAGCATGTCTTCCCTGGTTTGCTGATAAATGGGAAACATGCAAGATACCTACAACAGAAAGGCCAAAAGTACAAAATAATGACAATTGGGCCACCTAGAAATCCAAGAGGTTAGTCAAGGTAAGGTGTAAGCATACACAAATTTGGTGGAAATATGGGATACTAAACCACCCAATATGAAAAATCCTACATCCTCATGACAACTTGGTGTCTTTTAGAATACAACTAGATTCCCTTGGAGGGGCTTAAATTTTTTTAATAATCTTGGACTTGTCGGCTCAGATTTATGTCCCATTTTTGTGTGATTTTGTCCTCTGGGTTTTAGAAGCGTCAATTTTGTTATGTATGTTGACCCTAGATTATGGGTGGATCCTTGGAAGTGGGTGGAGTGTCCACTCAAAATGTTGGATAGTTTCTAAAATACAGTACATCACATACCAAACTCGATGATAAGTTTCAGTGCATTCATGTCACCAATTCCATGAACACCTATATATTTTAAACAATTTACCTTGCAAGTCAAAAAACTCATTGCAACTTCAATTTCAAACTTGAAAGTTTCTACATTCACAAAAAATTCAATGATTTATGTACAATAACACATAATTCAATAGAGATATTACATGAATATTTGTCACATGCACAAAAGGAAATTGACATTATACCTAAGATCCAACATCTCATATTTAATATCATACTCATCTATTTAATCATCTATCCTAAATTCAGTTCTAGTTTTCCTCTTCTTTTTCTTACCCTATGGGTCTTTCTCTTACGTAGGGTAGTTGAAAACAATACTTTATCTTACACCAACAAGTACATATTCTGCCCCTATCTGACACAAACATTATTTATCCTTTGTGTTCCCTATGCATTGAACTTTTTCCAAGAACCATGATGTGTGGCATAGGATTGTATCACTTCACATAATCTGACTGCTAATGGTTGGATGGTTTCACTGTAATGTTCATTACCAATAATCATATTTCAATGAAATGGTTGATGTCCATGCATTTATGGCCCTTAGAATATTCAAGCCAATTTTCTTAAGGTTCATGCCAATAGACAATTACAATTTGGCAACATTGATAGTACATGGAATGAGCTAGTCATTGGGGGGAACTTTCTATAGCCACCTACTAGAAATTTGCATCTGGTAAATAACATAATAGGTGAAGCTAAGAATGTGGAAAATAATGGAGCAAATTCAGATATCTAAGGAAGAAGCTCCATGCTTATGTAGGTAAATATTATTTATAATTACTTGTTTGTACATTTATGCACCTTCAACTTATCATCTACAAGGTAATGCATACAAGTTTAACAACAGTAAGGTGAAGGGAATGCAATTGACACAAGTTGTGACACTGGATTCATGATGGATGGATGTAAGGTTAGGGTTTTATAAACTAAATGGCCCTATATTATTATTCAAGGTTATTTGTCTCAGTAAGGTTAGATCAAGTAGGATGTTGTTAATATCTATATGGCCCATTTGGGGGTTTGAGTGGTCTCATATCTTCAGTTTCATTCACTATGCAACACTAAAATATTTCATTTGAGATTCAGATCTTGAGCCTTTAGTCATTAACCATGAAAGAGGTCAGCGTGAGCCATTACTGAAGTGATTGCAAGTTTCTACAAAAATTTAGATCTGGGATGTTTTATTTTATGTTCATATCATTTATATTTATCTAATAGGGGACTTACGAACTCAATATAACAATTGTGTCAATATCAATAGAACAATTTTCCAAAATATCTTTTCCCATGTAAGCATAGAATTGATCAGAGAGGTTGTAACTTCTTTATAAGCCTAGAAGTATACCCTTCTTAATTTCTCTTGTTTGTTTTCCCTTCATTTCTCTTATATTTTCTCTTGTCCTCTCTCATCTTTGTTTTTTTAATTATTTATTTCCCCTCAACACATTTTTCCTCTAAGATGGAACTTGGGTTCCTAATGGATTTATGTTTGAGCCGTAATCTTTGACATGGGTTGAAAAACCAATAACCTTGACAACAACAATAACCACATGAGTGTTGCAAGTCATCTTAGACCTCATCTATATATTTCCTAACTTGTGCATAGAGTTTTTAAAATTTGATACAATATCACAAGTGATTTACGATCTTGGGAAACCCTAGGTTTGTATTTTGCAATCTAATTAGATGTGAAAAATGCATCTATTATGTTTACAACGATTGTGTTACAATGAAAATCATTCAAAACCTACAACAAGGAACCTAACATTTTCAACCAACAAAACATGTTGTCCATATTTTTGGACTTCTAAGCATATTTGATCATTTCTATTAGCAATTCAAGCAAGGAAAAATAATAGGGAACAAAGAATGGTCCAAATTGACCAAGTATGGAATAAAAATCAAATTAACAGAAGCAAAATAGTATTAGAATTAGGAATATGTTGTTGATACTTATAATGTATTGGCACAACTTACCTTGATTTGTGGAGATTGACACTGTCTTCTTTTGCTTTACCTTTCAAAATATCTTTCAACATACTACAAATATTTTCCTGTTGCAATAATTTCATGTTAGGACCCATCAAATAAATATTTTCATGTTTATGAAAATAACAAAATGAAGCTAAAAAAATACAGCTTGAGTAGTTTGTCTCAATGAATAAAAACAACATTAATAATGAACATTTTACGTTTGATGAACAATTTTAATTTTAAAATGTAAATTACAATAATATTCAAGTAAAATAGTTGGTAATAAGAGATCACATGAGGAAACATGGAGAACCACAACACTAAGTATATAAGGCCATCGATCACATCAAAACGCCAATTTTTTCTCTGAAATATGAAAATGTTTCCCAAGGCTATCTGTAACAAGTTCTAATGGATGAGTGAAATAGCAATAGTAAAATTTAAGCACTACATTTATAGAAATAAGTGTGGGAAATTTATAATTCCTTACCATTCATTGATCTCCTCTTTGTTTCGAGAATAATTTAATATTCTTTACTGAACAGGGCCAACCACATCAAGGTGGAAGCTCTTATGCCCCCCCCCCCCCTCACCTCACTCTCAATTCCCCAAACCCAATGCATCTACTTGCAAATAAAAAATTAGTGCAAATTAATTCATTCAATAGCTGAAAAAACATTCATTAAAGCATTCATTCATTCATTAGCCGATAAAACCATTCATTATATCATTCATTAAATAGCGGAAAAAACCATGCACGACATTGTATTATAAAAAAGAATTACTCAAAATTTCTCCAGTCACTTCTTTTTTACTTTTCTTCTCTTTATAAAATGAACAAGAAGAGGATCTTCTGAATTTGTCGTTCGGCTCCTAGTGCTTCATCAACTTGTCTTGATGTCTCCCTAGTAGACTACTTGCCACGTGGATCTTGCGGAAAGGGACTCATAATTGCTGCAATAATGTGAAAATGTTGCATTAATTACAAGTATTTAATTTAAAAAAACATTACAAAGGTGTTTTTTACCTGGTCTGGGCACATCATGTTATTCATTTTCCTATCCAAGCTCAATCTGTACAATGTGACCATCTACATGCTCTACAGTTGAAATATGGAGAAGTACAATTAATGTTCACAATCTGCAATTATCTATACAAAATTGTAGCTTATGAATAAATTCATTACCAGGAATTGAATCATGATCTTCGACTGGTTGTTGTCTATCATCGACATTAAGGGGATCATTGCTTTCTTGCTCAAAATAGAGTAAATATTTTATGTTAATTGTTTATAATGAATAGATTTCATGATAATTAATAAATTTTCATTAAACTATATAGATTATATATACTTGTGTGCCAGATGAATCACTAGAAGACCGTGTATGCCTAGACAAGATTTTTCGGCGTTCAATAACAACTTTAAAGTCATGTTGAAATCCAAGCTTCAAGTCTTCCTGAGTGGGCACTTCTTTGAAATGGTCGGCTTGCATATTTTCATAATGTAATTAATTTTACTTCTTGTGCTGAATTAAAAGGAAAATAAATTTCAATTTATTATTTTGATGCATTGTCGGGTTTTCAATACTTACAATTGGTGCCACCAAATTTGAATAACCACCAGGCCCAAGCTTGTGATGGCCAATTTTTTTCATCCTTGCCTTTGTGGCCTTTGATGTGTCTGACAGCCTAATCAAGTGTTGAATTATGTTAGATGTTCCAAATTCGATATAAAAATAATAATAATAAGGGTTACCATTACATTGTGAAAAGTATTGCATACCTCCATGTTCCTGGTGGTATCTTTCCTGATTTTCTCAGAGCCCTCTCTTTTCCATCTTCCACTAGGTCTTTCCACTCCCTTTATTGAATCATCGGAGGGAGCTCATACCTAGGGTTCCTTTCTAGGTGAACCCTATATTGGTATGACAATATTCATATGTTGTCTAGCCTTCTTTAGGACCTTTATTGTATCGAAGGTATCGTTGTTGAACATGCCAACCAACCGATTAGTCATCTCATCCTTTAAATTTTTTGTCTGTATGTCCCACCTTGGGCGGATGGTGGGCCCATCATTAGTTTTAAAAAAAAAATTATCGGTATATTACAATCAAGTTATAAAAACTAAATTGAACAATTTAGAATTACTTGGAATCTTCTCTATCTTTATTGGAATGAGTTCCTCATTGACCAAAAATGTTGTCTCTATTGAACCCGTGCTAGTGACACGGGAAGATCTAGGAAATGTTGCTTCAACATCATAATTACTATCAGGATATGTATCCACCCCTTCTTCTGCACGATTTGGTGTGCGTCAATCAGTAGTGGTTGCACTCTCTGCTGGCCTCGGGGGTGTCATGGAACGTGTTGCTGACTGTTCAGTCGATAACACGGTTGCAGTATGTGGTGTACATGGAGTCAATTTCTCACTGGGCCCAACACTGCCTTCACCAATAGTGTGTGGTCGTAGAAAATCTTATACACACAAACCATTCAATTATAAGTTCACTTCATATAAAAGTAAAAATTATAAAGTTCTAAATGAATTTATATTATGATTCAAGATTCCACAACTTACTTTCAAGGCCCAAGATCTCTTTAGCAACACTTCAACCTTTGCTTTAATCCCGTCTATTAGCGGAATAATGAATAGAATATGAATCATATCCGCATTAATTTTTTTCACGGTCTTCTCTATCACCTTAACTGGTTCTAGAGAAGAACCAATGTCAGCATCGTTCAACAACTTGTTCACATCAAAATCTATGTATTGTTGTGTTGTTGTTTCATAAACTGAATCATTGGTATGCCACAAAAATATATAAAACATTACTTACGTGTTGAAGCAATAGTCTAAGAAAAAAATTATATTAACAAAACATATCTATCATGATAGATTCCTAGAATTACATCTAGTTTTACTTGATGCCTGGATGAAGGTGTGGTTTGATCAACAGCTGGGGACTTTCCCTGATCATCCACTTGCAAAAAAAAATAGACAACATTATCATAATGAAAGCAATTATACAAACAAAAAATAAATATTAAAATAAACATTATGCTAATTTTATATATGTGTACAATTTTGAAGTATTTAAATTGTAGAATTACATTCAGGTTTACCTGTTTCCTTAAGGTTGTTGTCGTCTGATCAAAAGCCAGGTGGC
This sequence comes from Pseudotsuga menziesii, assembly GCA_001517045.1. Lineage (NCBI taxonomy): Eukaryota > Viridiplantae > Streptophyta > Pinopsida > Pinales > Pinaceae > Pseudotsuga > Pseudotsuga menziesii. Next base: position 412,738 of record LPNX010614505.1, on the reverse strand, counting down.
TTCCCCGATCAACACTCTGCATCAAATATAAAAAAGATTATATAAACCAAATGGATATACTCTTGAAAAACCATAACAATATACCTGTTTGTACATATTAAATTTGTGCAATGGCATCGATGTATACTTGTCGCTTCGAGGCAGGTCTGGTAACATCTATGAGGGAGGTGCCTCTAACAGAACCCTACTTTAAAAACATAGAAAAAATTACCTAACAAAACAAAAATACTCACTAAAACAATTTAATAACATAACATTTTGACGTAGACCTATTGCCTCGAGGATGGTGTAGTACTCCTTTGACCAGTTGTTGGGGTGATGCACCCCTGATCACCTCCCTGCGAAATAAACATGGAAAATTTAATAAAAAATTATAACTATATACTAACGAAAAATCCTAAAGATGTTAAAATAATTAATAAAATGTTGGGTAAATTGTTGGATGTACCACGTCCACACTAACTGTGTTTGTATCTACTCGATTCAAATTGTAATTAATAAGCAGCTCTTCCCTTGCAGCTATTGATTTAAAGGCACATATAAATACATAGTTTCCTTCATGCCCCTCAAATATGTAGTTGGGTTGCTTAAGTGTAGACCCTGGTTGTGTATTGTTTATAAACCCCACATTATTCCCAGTTGTCTCTGGCCTTCTGTCAATGTACAACGTTGCTCCTTTATTTTGATCTTTACTTTCAGTTGTAAATAATTTGTTGACAACCCATATCTACGCATACTTCGTGTATATTGGACCAGGTGCATCTAATATTTGTAGTTGTAATATGGTCCAACATACTCCATCAATTCTATACATTTGTCGTCACCCACCTTTATGCCATCCATGCAAAACAACCCCAATCCATGTAATGACGATGGTGTAATTCTATATATCCTCTCATTCACACAAAAATCTATGTTGACATGAGGAAGATCCCTATGTACCCATTGTTTCACTAGATGTTTGTACCTTAAGGGCACCTCGATGTTTCCTATTGTCTCATCATCATAGGAACGTGACCCCCCTCCTACGAGAAAAAATTCCATGCGTTTATTGAATTTTCTTCTGATCTTATGAAATCTAGTTGATCTAGACATTGTATACCTACTGGATGTCTCACTTTCCTCTAGCCTTCCTAAACTCCCCTCACTCAAGGAAGACAAGTCTGACAAATACCTGTTTGGTTCTACCTGCACCATGGCCGAAAAAAAATTAGTAAATAAGAGCAAAATACCATCATGTTAAAAAAACCTCCAACCAATAACAATTTTAAGAAAGAAAAGGATGCACAAAACAAGGTGGATTAAAAAACAATATATTTAGTAAAAAAATACCATCAACCAACCCCATCAACCAAATACTCACCAAAACCATTTAATAGTCTGCAATCCATCGTTCAACAACAACAAACTTTTCCAAAATAATATACTTACCCAAGGATTGATACATTGACAAACACAACAATTCCTATAGACACTAAAACAAACCAACATCCTTTTGACATTGTGTGCGCAAACTATCCACACAACATTACAAAAAAATCATATAGTAACTAGCTCCACATTGACCATACAACACTTTTGGATGATGAAATTATCACCTCCAATGGCATACCCATCACCTAGATAAATTTCCTACTTTCTTAACTCCATCAACCTCAAATGCTAATGTCACTGACTTGCAATAGTATGCCGCATGAATAAAAAAGAGTATGCAAGAGAACTAAGAAAGAGTATGCCACATAAATGAAAAAGATCTTAAAAGAGTTGTCTCATGCCTTCTTCAATGATGTCTCCTTCTAAAAGTTACAAGAAGGAGAGAAGGCCATCCTTCATATTCAGTGCTTCCTTGGATAAACGGCTTGCGCTCATATTGTTCTCTTGTAGACATGCCTAAAATCATATAACCCACTAATTGAATTCATTGGTAGTGTAGCATAGATGTCGGAATTACTAAAAATTCGATGACAAATTTCACTACATAGATTTCGGAAATCCGACGAAGTCTCCTTCATAGAGGTCGGATAAACCACGAATTGATATCATTATCTTGAGGACTTATAAGCTGGCATATTAGTGACATCAATATGTTGAGAAACATATTTGATAGACCTATAAGCATGACAATAGTGATATCATTATATTGAATAATATCAATAATTACCTAGTATAATAGTACATCACATAGTCCTTTAACACGAGATAGATATCAAGTGGTTCCATAGAAAATGATTCAGCCATTTTACCTCAAAATACAAACTACGTTTTTGACAAATTTTGTAGGTGTAGTTTTTTTAATTTATTTTGTTTCCTCACCAAAAATATTAAAGACCCAGTTTACGAATCTCAAGATATATAATAAAATCATTTGATAAGATTTTGTAAATTTTTTTCAGAATAAAAATAGGTGTTCCTTGATATTCAACTGTGAATCAAAGTTAACTTGTACATAGTCCTGACAATAATTCATTCCATATGCGAGTGGAGATAAGTATCAAAAAATTTCCTAAGGGGAGGGACAGAACCCACAATCCCAAGATGACTGAAGTAGCAATACCATAGGGAGAACATAAGGATCTCAAACAACTTATCCAAAGAGGCATTGAGGGTGGAGAAAACACACCCCTAGGGGATTAAAACAAAATCTATATCCCCAGCTAAAACAAGAAATATGATAACGTATCCCATACTCGAAAGAACAAAAAAAGAGTATGCCACATAAATGAAAAAGCTCTTAAAAGAGTTGTATTATGCCTTCCTGAATGATTTCTCCTTCTAAAAGTTACGAGAAGGAGAGGAGGCTAGCATTCATATTCAGTGCTTCCTTGGATAAATGGTTTGCACTCATATTGTGCTCCCTATATACATGCCTAAAGTCATATAACCCATGAATTGAATTCGTCGGTAGTATAGCATATATGTCGGATTTAATGGATATCCAAAGACAAATTTCACTACATAGGTGTCAGAAATTTGATGAAGTGTCCTTCATAGAGGTCATATAACCAATGAATCAATATCATTATCTTGAGGACTTATAATCATGGAATATTAGTGACATCAATCTATTGAGAAACATATTTGATAGAATTATAAGCATGACATCATAGTGATATCATTAACTTGAAGAATATCAATAATTCCCTAGTATAACAGTACATCAAGTAGTCTTGTAACACGAGATAGATATCAAGTGGTTCCATAGAAAATGCTTCAGCCAATTTATCTCAAAATACAAACTATGTTTTTGTCAAATTTTGTAGGTTTAGCTTTTTTAATTTATTTTGTTTCCTAACAAAAAATATTAAGGACCCATTTTACGGATCTCAAGATATATAATAAAATCATTTGCTAATATTTTGTAACTTTTTTTCATGAATAAAAATAGGTGTTCCTTGATATTCAATAGTGAATCAAAGGTAACTTGTAGATAGTCCTGAAAATAAGTCATTCTAGACACGAGTGGAGATAAGTATAAAAAAATTTCCCAAGGGGAGGGACAAAACCCACAATCCAAAGATGACTAAAGTAGCAATACCATAGGGAGAACATAAGGATCCCAAACAACTTACCCAAGGAGGCATCGGGGGTGGAGAAAACACACCCCTGGGGGATGAAAACAAAATCTATATCTCCAACTAAAACAAGAAAGATGCTAATGTATCCTATACTTGAAAGAACCAAAAAAGAGTATGCCACATAAATCAAAAAGCTCTTAAAAGAGTTGTATCATGCCTTCCTCAATGATTTATCCTTCTAAAAGTTCTGATAAGGAGAAGAGGTCAGCCTTCATATTCAGTGCTTCCTTGGATAAACGGTCTGCACTCATATTTTTCTCCCTGTAGACAGCCCTAAAGTCATATAACCCATGAATTGAATTTGTCTGTAGTGTAGCATATATGTTGGATTTAATGGATATCCGATGATAGATTTCACTACATAGATGTCGAAAACCGGCGAAGTATCCTTCATAGAGGTTGAATAACCCACTAATTGATATAATTATCTTGAGGACTTATAAGAATGCATGTAGTTATACTAATACTAAGTATATAAAAGTGTAGTTATAGTATTGCTAGGTATTAGTGCCAAGGTAGTGGACTTTAGTTAGAGGTTGGATTAGTCCTTAGAAACACTCTATTCCTAGACTTCAAAGTTCTGACATAAAACCATATATCCCTTGGTAAAGGTTTAAGCCAAGACCTTTTTGTTACACACCCTAACTACGTAACTATGGTACTACTACATGTTCTCCAATGCTTGATATTCCTTTCATCTAGGATCTCTAACTCTACCATACATGTGGTGACAAGCTCTTCATCAAGTATAGCATCATGTAGTGCAATGCTAAGTGGTGGGACTAAGACCTCTTAGGGAAACATAACTTTAGCTCTATATACCAATGAGTAGGTCATCACGGATATATGTAATATCTACTGAGTGGGACCTTTTAAATTATAATGAAAGTTTTGTAAGCCCATAGTGTAGGATATAGCTTGGTGTGCCAATGGTCACCTTAAGCATTAGCAGTGTGTTTAAGTATGGATAGCAATGTAACATTTATGGCTTCAACCTACCCATTCTCGGTATATAGTAGGGTGTGGAAAACTTATGGTTGATGTTATACTTAGCTAGGAGCCTCTTTATTTATGTAGATATGAGAAAGCTTCCATTGTCAGCCACTAAGGTATAATGGACTATCAAATGATATATAATTTGGTTTCTAATGAAATTCGTTATAACATGTCCTATGAAACAACTAAGGGCTATCAAACATGATTGACACTAACAATTCAAGCAGCAAAAACCATACCTATATATTAACTAATTAAATTGAAAACAATTTTTTCATTTATTTATTTTATTATTTTTAATTATTAAAAACTTTATTACTTTGGTCTATTAAAAACAATCATCAATCTTTTATTTCAAAAATTCACTAAAATTAATAAAATATTATTTTAAAATACATCAAAATTAAATTAAAGATGATATTTTTCAAATAATTAAAATTTTCTACATAATGCTATCATTAAACATTATCTTATTTGAAACATATTTGCTCCTCTTTAAAAACTTCCGATAATAAAAAAAACACCTAAAAGCATCTCCAAAAAACATTAAATCAATTTGCAATTAAAGTACCAATAAATTTTGAATACACAAACCTAAACACTTATTTTGCATTATTATAGTGTTTTATTAACCTCCTTTATGAACCATCTATATTAATAGAATTAGAGCCTCTACAACTCTCAACCAACAAACAAAATTCCAGAATTGGAATGCAATAGAAATCTTTTGACTAACTTTTGGCATTGATGTCAATTTGGGAGTGAAACCCTTGCTAAGAAAATGGCAAGAACTTGGGGAGGGAGAGTACTATCAAGGACTCAACCGTAATTGATGAAGACAAAAAGGACCAAACTTTGCAGGAAAGAAGATTCCCTAGCTATAACTGAGTGATTAATGAAGTACCTGTGGAGATCATAGGAACATTAAGGAAATGGAGTGAAGGCAATGGGCAGCCTCAAAGGAATTCCAACTCACTAGGACATGTGGAACCCAAGAGAAAACAAGGCATGAATTCAAATAACTTAGATTCCATTAATAATAACCCAACTAACAGTAATCTCAATGATTTCCACAAGACAATTTAATAGGTTGTTCGAGTCACAATCGCAACTGGTACACACCTCCATCAAATATTGTGATAGGAAATGGTCGCAAGAAGGATAAAATCAAGAGGAGATGGAAATGATTACGTGAAATTCCACTCTAAAAAATTCCACTTCAATCTTTAGGTTCCCCATATCTATTCCCTATGAAATTTCATCCTTAAGGTTGTGTTGTTGCACAACCTAGCAAGCTTGAGATTGCAAGGAGGAAACCAGTAGTCACACTAGCAGGCTTCTGTTGTAGCCACACTAGCAGACATAATTAGTTATGCCTAGAAGTAACACACAGTCACACTAGAAGAGACACTTAGTTATGCCCAACAGAGACACAATCATGCCCAATAATGACGTTGTCACACTAGCAGAGACACTCAGTTATTCCCAACATAGACACTTAGTTATGTGCAACAGAGACACAATCATGCCAAACATTGACACACAATCACACTAGCATAGATATTCAGTAATGCCGAGCAGAGAAACAATCATGCCCAATAGTTACACACAGTCACACTAGCTGAGACACTTCACGACCAACAAAGAGAGGATGTTTTACTGGGAAACAATAATATCGACCTTGGTAAAATTAATAAAATGATTCCACTCTATGTAAAAACTCAACCATGGTTTTGAACAGTGTTAAAGGAACTGTAGTTATTAACGGATCACATGCACAGTCTAGATTTATGAATATAGTCATTAACTGATCACATGTATTGTAGTCTAGATTAACTAATCACATGCACAGTTGTAATTTTTTATGTTTTTTAAAATGTGTAATTCACATTTTTTGTTAAGACTTAAAACCATGCAGATCCTAATGATTTCCTACCCATAAATGAGTAGATCTTTTTCTTGCATTCATGGTCACAAATTTTGTACGATGCATTTAATATGGTGTATCTCAAATACACAAAGAAAAACTAGTCATTGGAATCAATATGATAGATACTGGAAAAAATGGTAATCATTATAATTTATCTACCATGTAGACTGCATACTTTTGCACCTATGGATACAGTGTTAAGAAAGTAAATAATTAATTGTGTTATCGTTTATTTTTGCTACTACTGGGAATATTATTTTGTTAGGGCCATAATCCACTACTTATTTTGGAACTTTGGGGCTATTTATCAACGCTTTTATTATAGGACCAAGGATTGTTTCCCCTTGGATGTGTTTCTTATCCGATCGAGGCATATTAATAGATTCAGGGAATTTTATCTAGGGTTTTGATTTCTTCTCACATCTACATAATTCTCTACAAACAAACCCTTGAAACTCATACAATACTCAATTTATGGTTAGAAATTGCTTCCTACTGCTAACTAGACTTCAACATGATGAAAATAATTCAAGAAGGTTACAAGGTTTATCTATAAGTCCTTCAAGTAGCGGTCAGGAGTTCAATTCCTGCGGAGGGAAAATGCCCCTTAAAAAGGAATAATTAATTATTGACATAAAAAATGATGTGGCTAAATTTTCAATTCGCATGGAAAATTTTTCTTACAAAAGACATGTTTGTAGCCAATGAACTCCTGAAACCAGTCTTGATGTCCTGAAACCATCCACGGTGGGTCAATCAACCCATGAAGGAAACCGACAGAGCAAAGAAGGAACCCATGAAGGAAACCGACAGAGTAGAGAAGGAACCTGTGGATTTGTCAGAGTTTCAAAAATCAATACAGCGAAGGAACCGGTCGCAGAAGTCAAATCTCAAGTCGTAAAGTATCAACCCGAAGTAACGGCTGGCTCTGCGAGGGAACTCCAAAGTATTGGACTGTAACTTTTGTAACGTGTGGGAGGGGAATTAGGTACAGATAAGTGAATAATGAATGAAATGGTTTAGTGTTAATGTTTTTGTTTGTTTGTTTGTTTATTTATTTGTTTTTTTTATTATTTATTATTTCTTATTTGTTATTTTTTATTAGAATCTGATTTTACTATATGTGTTTGTTCATTTCAATATATTGATGTATGTGGTTATGTATATGCTCTTTCATTTGATTCTCACATTAATCTAGATCACCTTGTGAATGGCATGCATAGTGGTTCAAGATATCATTTTTTCTCATGATCCCTAAAAGTTGTGTTTATGTCATAGTCTCTTTTTTTGTTTCTCAACCATAATCACAATCCTAGGATCCACCCTAGTATGAGAAATAGCATATATGTTTCCTTATCCCACTCAAGTCAAGGATCCTCTTTAGAGGGCCTATGTGGTTATTTTAGGCCACATGAATGGACTAAATCCTTAAAATACTTATCGACGACTTGAGGCTCTTCATCTCTTCCCCTTACTATAATGAAGGCCTTGACATCTATGTTTGGTGCATACAATATCCTAATGGAATCCATATCCCAATGAAATGCCAAACATTACCATTAAAATTATATAGTGGTTTGAAAAGACTTCTTAATTTCTCATGATCCTTAAAGGGCTCATTTAGGTCCTAAGACTCTTTATTTTCTTCCATGACCATGGTTAAGGCCTTAAGACCTATCAATTGTGCCTAAAATTTTCTAATAGTTTCCATAACTCATTAAAGACTAAAAAATTTCATATAGAGGGTTTTTGTGGTGGTATAAGGTGTATTTAATGTATTATGAACCCTAGACAGTTAATTTATATCTTACATCCCTTATTTTATTTCTCTAACCACGTCCAAGGCCCCAACTACCATACCTAGTATATAAAATATGTTAATGACACTCATATCCCACCAAAGGACAATGATCCAAATTTATATGGTGGTTGATGGCCTAGTTTGCAAACTAGGGCCATAGAAGCTTCATTTTTTGCCAAAGTCTATAGATCCGTATCTTGTGTGCAAAACCTCATAATGGTACCCATATTCCACTTAAGGGAAAATGAACTTTATAGAGTTTTCTAGTGGTGATTTAATGGATATATCATGTCCCATAATACCTATAATATTAATTTATGCATTAAGGACATTATTCTCCTCTCGTAAACATGGCTAAGGCCCTAAGACCCACCGAATATATGTACAAAAAATCCTAATGGCATCCTTATCCCAAATGTATGCAAGAGATTCCTTTTAGAGGGATCTATTGCAATTTTAGGCCTTTATTATTTCCCATTATCTCAAGAATATTTGTTTAGGGTATAAGTCTGTGGAGATCTTCCCCAGCCATGGTTAAGGCCTTGAGATCATCCATCATGCACAAAACATTGAAACAATACCAAGTCTCTCACTCCAAGGACAGTGATCCCTTATATGGTACACATTATGTGGTTTATGGAATTGTTTATGGGTCTTAACCCTTAAAGGCATCATCTAGGGTCAAAGGGAACATAGGGTGAATTGATGGTAGGACTCCCATGACACAATGTGGGTTCCTAAATTATAGGGATTGGTATCTGGAGCTATCAATATCATGAAAACTGGCACATCAGGTGGTAGGTGGGCCCTAGATGACTTCCCCATGGAACTAATGAAGTGGAAACATAATCCTAAGCTAGGAAATGAAATTTAGACTATGGTGGTCAAGGGAGGATTATAATTAGTCCTAACATGCACACAAGTTGTCTTAGTCATCATGAATATTGTGCACTCTATTGTAATGTTACTAAACCCCCAAAATGGTCATATAGGTTGTATGCCTCTCTCCCTCCAAGTCTGGGCACCTATTGGTGGTTGAATGGGTTGTCTAATTGTTCCACAGGGTCAAGTCCCTCAATGTTGGTGTGCAAGTTTTCAAGTTGTTTGAAATATATTTTGAAATGAATTATGAATTATATGGATTAGCCTTGACATTTATATATCCTCCTCAGAAGTTGTGTGGTTAAAGAAAAAACTTAGCCATATTTTTCCTACAACCACATGTAAGTAAATACAACACATTAATGTATTTTGGAATGGGATCCTTGTTGAGGTCGATATTGAATGGAAGAGATACGTCCCTCTTATAGTATTGGAAATATTGAAGGATATTCTACCTTGATTTTTGTAGCATCATAATATTGATTGTTGGAATGCATGGGGTTGGATGCAGTGACCCCGTTGGAAATGGGTGGATGGTAATTGATGCAACTAAATCGATTTATGAATTATTTAATTTTTTCCTTTCCTTGTTTGTCATTTTGTGAGGTAAGGCTTCCCCATGTCATTAAAATATTTGTCCCACACAAATATTAAGGAATGGTGTTAAAAGAGATAACTACAATGAAAATTGATCACATACACAAAATCATGATGGTGTGTTTCCTTTTATCTCTTTGAGTGATTCAATTTAGTTGGATATCAACGAGAAAAGGAGTTGCAACGAAGAAAGAGCTCTCAATGACAAAGCATTTACATAGTATTATTTTTTATTATCCCTATTACTATCACATTTTTAGATAGTTGTTTTTTGTAGGTTACACCAAAGACTGGTCCATACCTCTAATCCTCAATAATTTTGCTAGGTAGTCTACACTCATAATTGCATCAGATAGAGAAACACATATATCTATACAAGATTGTGAACATAGACTAGAAATAAATTCCAAAGAGGATCGATATTGGTGAAGAAAGTGGGGTATGAGTCCCTTGTTTACAAATCCTAACAATAACCATTTAAAATTATCAGGCCTCCATCAAGGTTGAAGTGCGTTAAGGTATAGAGGGTATGATGGCGTTTGGTATTTATTCTCCCATATTAATTTTTCCCAACCACTTTCCTTCAAATGTGGATCAATTACAAAACTTTGATTTGCAATAAGTTAACGAATTGGGGAGAGGATATCCCCAACTTTGCTTTTAATATTCCACATTATAGATTATTAGCTACCTAGTCCTAGTCGCACTCTCAATGTGGGAAAGACTTACTTTTATGACGAGGATTATATATGATTAAATTAAAATTTATATAATGTGAAAAACATTTAACAAATTAAAAAAAATATTCTCGTTTGATAAAGGTAATTGTAACACCCATCCAATGATGTGTGTTAGTAAACTAATAATTAACAACAAAAAATGAAATTTTATCTAAAGCTGAAAATGGGATGTGTTAAGGGATCAAACATGCTTGTGGAGCTTCTCTCTCTTTGGGTACTTCTTTGGTTTGCTAATAAGTGGGGTATCATGGAGATCAAAGTTTATGGAGACACTAAATTTATTATTGATTGGGTTTATGAGGACATTGATCTCCAGGTGATCGTTTTATCAAATTAGATTAATAAGGTTAAACTTTTGATATCTCAGTTTGTTTCTATTCTTTTTAGCCATATTTATCGCGTCTATAATACAGAAGGAGATGCTTTGTCAAAGGAATATATAGGATATTTTTCAGGTTCTATATTTTTAAGTGAATGGGTTTATGAGAGTATAATAGATGGTTGATAGAAATTATGAGGAATTATTCTAAGGGTGTAAAGTAAAATGGTCTTATGAAAACTTGGGTAATTTTTTGGGATTCAATCCTACCCTTAGTCCTACTCAAGCCATTATTCTGCGTCATCCAGGTAAGGAAGATACACTAGCACTGGCCTAAAAGCATGAATTTCCCACCGTAAAAATTCAGCATGGCCCAACAGGAAGGCTTGTCCATGGACCACCTTAACCTACTATCCAAAACTCAATATGACATTCAGAATCTTCACTATCAGATGCAACAATCTGACCATGAATTCCATAATATCCTTCGTCAACAATCCTGATATGAGACAACATGTGAGCACTTCATATCTGAAGGATGCCATTTTTTTAGGATCCCCTCTTCCACTAGCTGCTCGACCTTCACATGCTCCACTTGGATTTCCTATGAATCCTACTTCTAGGTAGCTATGGGGGGACTTTCTCAATTTTCATGACCGGATTTATGGCCTGTTTGTCTATGTCAGTTTAGTTTTTTGTTTTATTGAGATCTTGGCATAGTTTTGTTTTGTTTTATGCCTATATGGATTTTCTACGTTCATTGTAATAATTCAGTCATTGACATGGTTTGTTGGTTCTAGGTATGGGTTTCAATCCATTGGTTTGAACTTCCAACCACACTGGTTTTGGTTTTGGATATGGTATTAGGATTTGATCTTTAAACCACAAGGAAACATATGTACTGATACTTTTATTTTGATATAATATAATGTTACAACTTATGTATAAAAAATATTAAGAAGGTAGGAATATTATATAACCTTGGTAGCTCGTCCAATTAGCAATTTTGTAGTAACAGTATGGTCCTTCGTCTAACCAAGTCATGTTGTCTAAAATAGGATTAATCCTCCCAACCAACTAGTAGTTGAGTTGATAGTTCTAGGAAACCTTTGGGATTTTCTATCCCTTCATTCCTGCATCTCCAATAACAAAATAATAATTACTCAACCTTCCAAGATCAAGTACACATTTCTAGATTACCAACTGAGCGGGAACCAGCTTGGAGAGCGAGAATTTGTCTAGGGTTTTTAGGGTTTTGTGGCCTCGTACAATGGATCCACCTCCTTCTCCTCCATACCATGATCCGATAGTGAGGCATAAGTCCTTGGATGAAATATTTAAAAAAATCATGGCTTTTATCCCCACCTCGAGTAAGGTGGTAGCACAAGACACCAAGTTTGTCAAGTGAGCAGGGATAATTTTAGGGGCGAATTTTAGCCTAGTGGGCTATTTTTCCATGTTTTTCTCCCAAAAAGGATTCGCCATTTTGCATTTTTTGAAGCCTTGTTTCGCCCAATTTTGATGGGGTAAAAATTTTTTACCCTAAAAATTGCCAAATTATTATATAAACGATATAAAATCCTTGGAAATTAAAATATTTTTTGAAAAATATCGCCAATCATTTTATAGTTGGCGTTTTAAGAATTAGTAATATTTACCAACATTTATACACTTTTTAATAAGTATGGTTCCTTAAAATCATCCCTGCAAGTGAGTGGCCATTCCGGATGTAAAAATATTCGGTTGCCTCAGAATACAAACTTGTAGCACTTTTAGAGAAAGGGTTGGTAGGGAACGTTACAGGTATTTAGCCATCCCTTTGTGCCATAGAAACCTAGTTAACTAAAAATTGGAGGAATTTGAGACATGGAGAAGTCCAACAAAATTTCTGCGATGGAGGTTTTTTGTTTTTCTTTTTTAGAATGAATATCTAGACTTCATCTTCCGAAATGGAGCTTATTTCATGGGACCAAGAGACATGTATCTCAAAAAATGGGAGCTATCATTCAATACTGAGAGAGGTGTGCCTTCCATTGTCCTAGTCTAGGCAAAAATCCCTCATATCCCTTTGCATTGCCGGAACAACAAATATTTAAGAATTAGGGGAATTTTGAGGTCTACAATGGGCCTCATAATGGAAATAATAAAATAAGAGTTATAATAATAAAATAAAAGTTTTAAATTTTGGAGAGGAAAAAGAAAAAAACTACTTTTTCTTATCGTATTTTTGGCATATATCCTTATGGATTCACCCAAATTTCAAGTTTAGGGACTTGTTGGATGCAAAATTTAATTCAGCATCCAACCCATACCTACACTGCATACTTTTGAGGTACCCACGTCACCCAAAAATGAAAATTTCAATAAAAAAACATATTTTAATATTAAAATACACTTTTTATTGAAATTTTCATTTTTGGGTGTCATGGGTACCTCATAAGTATGCATTGTGGGTATGAGTTCGATGCAAAATTAAAATTTTCATCCAACAAGCCCCCAAACTCGAAATTTGGGTGAACCCATAAGGAGATATCTAAAAAATACGATAATAAAACGTAGTTTTTTCTTTTTTCCCTCCATTTTTTTTTACAAATTTTACCCTTATGGTTACCATAATCATCTTGAATTCTATTGGTTCTTATAAAATGAATTTTAATGGTACAATTTATTTTTGAGGACCATTTTTTACCTCAAAAATCCCCTAATGGGCCATTGGAAACTCGCTCGAGAAATTCATTGACAAGTTAGAGCCAAAATCCCCAATGTTCTCATGTGTAAGAATATGTGAAGTGGATCTGCAAAAAGGTCTTCCAAAGGAAATCAACCTATCTATGGACTGAAGGAATCGCCTTCAAATAGTGGATTATGAACAAATTCCTTTTAAATGCAGGGTATGCCATGAATATTGTCATTTTTCTATGCCATGTTCAAAAAGGAAGAAACAAGACAAAGAAGAAAACCAAGAGGTAGAATGGAATGAAGTCTGAAGGAAAAAATGAAATAAATCAAACCCGAACCACCCACCACCCCCTCAGGTATAATTTTAGGGGCGAAATTTAGCCCATGGGCTATTTTTAGGGGGGTTTCTCAAAAAAAAGATTCGTCATTTTGCAATTTTTGAAGCCCTGTTTCGCCCAATTTTTATGGGGTAAACTTTTTTCACCCTAAAAATCACCAAATTATTATATAAATGATATAAAATATTTGGAAATTAAAATATTTTTTGAAAAATATCGCCAAACATTTTATAGTTATGGTTTTAAGAATTGTTAATATTTTCCAACATTTACACACTTTTAAATAAGTATGGTTCCTTAAAATCATCCCTGCACCCCCTACAAAAAAAAAGACTCTGGAAAATATTTTCCATGTTCTATCCTCAGAAATAATGAGGAGGAAGAAGGAGAACTAAAGGAAAATAAAATGGAAGAAGCAAAGGATAATGAATGTGAACCAGCAATACAAGATAAAAGAAAAGATGCAAATCACTTCCCATCTCCTACAAAACACCCACAGTTAGGAAATTTCCTAGAAACCTCGTAGAGCTCAGGGGCATCAGTAACGAGATATAAATCAAAGGATCAGCTAGAGGAAAATTTTGAAGGAAAAGAAGAAGAGGTTGAACCAAAATCAAAGAGAGTAAGGAAACCTAACAGAACCATTAGAGATCTGGAAGCATCTCGCAAGAAGGAAACAAAGTAAGAGAAGTAGTCTAGATCAACATGTAAGAATCATCAAAACAAGAAATAAAACCCAAGAAACTATTGAGGGAAATAAGGATAGGTCTAACCCACCTAATTAGAGGAAATAAATAAAATAGTCTCTTGGAATTGCAAAGGATTGGGTGGGGAAACAAAACATATAAGCAATAAAAAGAGTAAAAAAACTAGAATCCACAACAATCTTTTTGCTTTAGGACACAAAAATGAATGAATCAGATAGTAGGTATCTAATGAATAAATTATGGCATAGAGGTGAAGGAAAAGCAGTTATCTCAGTGGTAACCTCTGGTGAGATCCTCACATGGTGGGATAAATCCCTCTTTAGACTCAAATCCTTCACTCATAATAGGAACTCGCTATTTTTCGAATTAGAGGATTTTAACAAAAATGAAACTTTTTGGGTAGGTAATATATATGCATCGACGCTCCATCAAAACAAAGATGAGCTCTGGAATTCCTTGGAGCTGCAAAGAGATGGAAAGTCGCAAGTTGATTGCATAATTGCAGGGGATTTCATTGCTACTATTACAGCAGGGGAAAGAAGGGATGGCTCTAAAGTTCGTGACCCTCTTGAATAAAGGCTTGAATATTTCATGGTATATTAGAACTTGATCTATATCAAGCCAAAGAAAGAGAAGTATACTTGAAACTACAAAATATCAGGGCCTAGTCAAATAGCCGCTAGGCTAGATATATTCCTAGTAAGTTCCTCCCTTCTTAATAAACCTCTCATTCCAGATTCCAAAATGTTTCCTTCTTCTATTTCAGATCACAGGCCCATCTCCTTGTACTTCTCTTTGACTACAAATTTGGGCCTCCTACCCTTCGATTTCAATCCAGTTCGGATGGATTCTGATGGAGTGATAGACATCATTAAACATTCTTGGAACATCTATGTTATTGGGCCCCTAAGCTTCATCTAGGAAACCAAGCTCAAAAATGTCAAAAAATCCCTCAAAGAATGGGTCAAGGAGAACTATAAAAACCCAAGCAATGATAATAAAAAAAGAAACTAGAAGACTTGGGGGAACTACAATTAAAATTTGAAGAGGAGAAAATAATTGAAGAAAACTTAAGAAAAGAAAAGGATTTGGATAGGGAATGCCAAGCCCTCACCAGTAAAGAACAAGAAGAATGGAGGCTTAGGTTCATAAGTCTCTGGCTGAAAGGAGGGGACAAAAATAATAAAAAAATTCTATAATCAATGCAAGGAAAGGCAAAGGAAGAATACCATAATTGAGCTAGAAAAAGATAAAGAAGATCAAATAACCAACCAAAGAAAAATAAAAGAAGAGATTAAACTCTTCTTCGAAAATTTATCTGGAGAGGAGGAGGAGTATGATATAGCATACCTCGAGTAGATGATTGTGGATATTCCCACTTTAATCACTAAATAATACAATGAATTCCTGCATGGTCCCATATTAGAAGAGAAGGTTCATAAGGAAGTATGGGGTTTACATCTGGATAAAGCCCCATTCTAGGAAGGTTTCTCAATCAATTTCTATATGAAGAGTTAGGATTTCATTAAAAAATATCTTATTGTAATTCTCAACTGGACCATATAAAACTATAGAATAGGGGGAGCCACAAACTCCTCCTTTTTAGCTTTGATTCCTAAGGAAAAACCCAACCTCCAATAAGCGCTTTAGGCCAATTTCCTTATGCAATTCTTCTTACAAGATCCTCATGAAAATCATTTCCAACATGTTAAAAAGGTTCATTCCAAAGCTCATCTCAGCAAACCAAGGTGGCTTCATAGGATTTTTTTTTGATAATATTCTCATGGTTTAGGAAGCAATCCACTCCAATAAAAAGAAAAAAGAAGCAGGATTTAAATCTAGATTTAGAAAATTCCTTTGATAGAGTTAGACATGAATTCATTTTTTCTAGTTCTTGGTATATTTCGGTTCTCCGCTCTTTTTGTAAGATGGATTAAAGCTTGCATCACCTCCCCATGGATTTCTCCTCTGGTAAATGGACGACCAACATATTTTTTCAGCATGTCTCATGCGATATGACAAGGATGTCCTCTATCCCCCTTCATTTACATTCTTTTCGTTGACTCCTTGAGTAGAAGGATGAATAAACAAATGATCGTAGCATCCATCCTGGGTCTAACAATAGCTAGGGTATTCAATCCAATAAACCATGCTCAATTTTTCGATGACACCATTTTTCTTGGAAGTTCCCCTGTTAAGCTAGCGAGACATTTCAAAATCTCCTTGGATCTCTTCCTCATTGCTTTAGGAGGAAAAGCAAATTCTGAAAATAAAATACAAATGCCTCTATGGGTGAAACTATAACCCCAAAACCTTAAGAGTGATCTCTCTTGTCATGAGATGCAAGGTCGAGATGTACTTGAACTCCTTTAAATATTTAGGTGTCTCAATCTCTAAGAAAAACTCCTTCTCTATAGTT
Source organism: Pseudotsuga menziesii (assembly GCA_001517045.1). Classification (NCBI taxonomy): domain Eukaryota; kingdom Viridiplantae; phylum Streptophyta; class Pinopsida; order Pinales; family Pinaceae; genus Pseudotsuga; species Pseudotsuga menziesii. The sequence goes on along the minus strand of LPNX010614505.1, from coordinate 395,755 downwards.
TGGAATCCAATAATTCAAAAGATCAAGAAAAAATTTTAGTCTTGGGGATTGAAGTGGCTTAATTTAGTTGGAAAAGTGACTCTTATCAAATAAATCCTCTCCTCCTATCCTATTTTTTTTAGTTCTACCCTCCTAGCACCCAAAAATGTCATGAACAATGTGAGCATGGAAATCAAGAAATTTCTCTGGCAAGGAGGGAGAAAACAAGGGAAAAATTACCACCTTGCCAATTGGAATATAGTTAAAATCCAAAAGAAAATTATAGGATTACGCGTTAGATATCCTAGGATCATGAATATAGATATGGGTGCAAATCTGTGTTGAGGATGATCGACGAGAAAAATAATGGTGGAAAGAAGCCCTGAGAAAGAAATATTTCAAGAAACCAAGATCACATCGTTTTGACCATAGGTGAAAAGGGAAGGGTACTCACATATGGGAGCTCTGTAAATCCTAAGTTGGTCTTACAAAATACATAAGTTATGGGATCCCAGGGAATGGGAAGAGAATAAAGATATGGGAGGACAAAATCTGGGACCATCCCAATCTATCCTCATAGCCCGATTTAGAAGAGCTTCGTCAATGGATGCTAAGAAAAAATTTAATAAATTTGTTTGACATATCCGACTGAGTTGTTTCTAGAAAATGGTTAGGATGGACATATCTCAGTCCCCCAATTCATTTATATCAAGATTATATATCTTTCTGTTCAAAACTCCATTGGAAAGCTCCAATCCACCGAAAGGAAAAGGACCAAAGAGGATGGGGACGATCGAGAGTTTACACGGTTAAGGAAGGGTATAAGCTCTTGGAGGGAGGTGCTCAGTCTATAGCCTCCAAAATGTGGAAGAGGTTTTGGAACCCCATCTACATTACTGAAATTAATAATTTCTTCTGGTTTCTTTCTCACAACAAACTTCTAGTTGCTGACAACCTTATCAAAATGGGGCTTGAAGGTCCTTCTTGGTGCTTTCTTTGCAAAAATTCATAAGAGGAGGCATCCCATATTTTTTTGGACTATGACGTTGCTAGGAAGGTCTGGGATAAATTCATAGAAAAGCTTGGAAAAAATATTGGAATGTTGAATCAAGTTTAGGATATGATAGTTATTTGGAAAAAGTTCTTCCCAGGAACTTTGAAAAGAAAACCCATCTTTCAGAAAGTGTGGAAAGTTGTTCCCATAAATATTTGCTGGAAAATATGGCTCATAAGAAATCATATTATCTTTGAAGGAAAAAAGGAAAATCCCATTAGAGTTTTGTTCAAAGAAATGAATATGATTTTAGATAGTTTAGGGAACAAGGGAATATCCAATCCGATTTTGGAACCTTTCAACATTCACGAGGCACGATGATATAAATATTTTTTGAATCAGAGATTACTTCATTCCAAAAATCAAAATAAAGGATACGATGAATTGTAAATAATACTAAAAAAATGAATTTTGTAAATGGCAGGAGAATCTTAATTCTCATTCTTTATTTTTCTGACAGAGAATCTAAGGGGAACCCAGGGTGTTGGAGACATTTACCATCATACACACTCTTTTGGTCAAATTGGCCTAGTTAAACCACTATCCTAAGTTTAATTGACATCAGTGGAACATTAATTGCCATCATCCAGTCACACCCATGCCTACCTACAGTCAAGGAGGCTAACTTAGCCTTTTCCTATAGTCAAGGAGGCTAACTGGAGCACTCCGGGGGTGATCTGAGTGATATTAATGCACCTAATTGCTAACTGGTGGTTACAATTAGTTCAACCAGTTAGTTAGGGCGNAATGGTTGAGAGTCAGTTAAGCTAGACTCACTCACTGAATTCGAATTGTCTCCTTAGGTATTCGAATTATTCATGGAGTTAAGCTATTGCTCGACATTGGTATTGTAACCATTCATTGTTTATTGAATATACAGAGAGGAAACCATTCTGGTTCCTATTAACACCATTTCATGAGTATTTGTTGATTATTCTTTGATGAGATTGATTCTTAGTTCCTAGATCATGTGCAAGAATTAATATAGGGGACGTAGGTGCGGGAGGGATAATCTTCAATCCTGGATGAAACATAGTCGATTATTTTTCTTGGGGATTTGGGAAAAGGTCCAACAATGAAGCAGAATGGTTGGCTCTTATGATTGGGGTTGAAATCATAGCCAAGGAAGGAATAAACAACATAGTTATAATAGGTGACTCAAGACAAGTCATCCAAAATATGCAGACTGGATATGAAAAAGGAAACATCAGATGTAGAAGAATTCATCGAAGGTTCTCCCAACTCTCATCCAAAATAAAAATCATTTTCTTATATATCTTTCGGGAAAACAATGGGAAAGTTGATCTTCTTGCAAATAAGGGAGCTCATTTAGAGCAAGGTTTAGTGAACTATGCTAATGGTGAGCTCATGCACTGACCCATTCCTTAACCCTTTCACCTCAAGGGAGTCTAAGGACTTGGTCTACTATGTGGGACCCTAGCTTCCCCCCTCAAATCACTTTCATTCTTCCTACAGAGGCATATGGACACGTGGTTGGATGCATGTTCATGGCCACGTGATCAGTGGACAGAGGTTTTAGGTCGAAGGGACTCTTCCTTTACTTTGGTCCTCTGCTCCCATCGTTCCCACATGTGTAATGGATCCATAAATGGATATCAACACGAGCAGAAAACAGAGGCTTTCAAAGCAAGAAGGAAGCAAAGACATGAACATCTGTAAAGAGTTTATTGCTCTGACCTTCTCCAGGTTGGATAATTCCTTCCTTTTGTGGATGATAGTGGATACATCTGAGATGGATTCAGAGAAGAATTTAGAGATAGTTTGGATTGTAGGAATTTCCAACCTCAAGGTTGGGTTTGAGGATTTTAAAATCCATTTGAGAAGGGTCTATGAGGTAGTCTATGACGGACTCAAGCAAAACAAGAAAATTTCTACTAAAGCCAAGATTCGTGGATTAATGATCTGGAAAGGGGCATTGAGGAGCTCATGGGAAAAATAGATAGGATTGTAGAAGATGTTTTAATAGTGATCAATTTGACCCAAAACAACCACTATCATAAGACTACTACCTTTGGATCACAACCAATGGAAGAGGTATTAGTTTCAAATCCAATTCCTTCCATGGAAGGAAAGAAAAATAAGTAGACATTGATCTCATTTTAATTTGTAGATTTTTTTTTATATAGTGCTAAACTTGCAGCTTATTGAGGTTTATCACTCCTCTAGTATGGTGAATCATAGAAATAAAAACAACTTTTTTTGTAAATCTCTAATAGTTTTGATCATAGTTTTCTCAGTCATGGTTAATGCAGAAAATATACAAATCCCTTTCTTTTGTAATGAATGGTTGTACAAAACTTTTTCTCTATAATGAAAAGGTTTCTAGTTTCCGTTAAAAAAAAGTATCCATCTCTAGTATTCAATTTCCAAATCTCAGGTTTTAACATACAATTTTATCTCTTCAACTTTGTCCCTTCCAAGTGCCAAAAATAAACCAACAAAAAAAACTTAACTCATTCCCCAAGATCCCTTGTTAACCTTCTCCTTCCACCACCTTCCTCCCTTCTCAAGAAGGGCCCTCGGAAGGTCCAAATATGATACAATAATAAATCATCAAAAATGAATATGAATCTGAATAACTAGTTAAAATAAATTTAACAATGATTTATAAGTGAAAGGAACCAAGTACAAAAAAAGTGTCTTCTAAATCCCAAGTCTCATTCGTACTAATATAAATTATCATTTATTTCAAACCTACTTCCAACTTCCACTCCTATTTTTTCTTATGTTGGAGTATCCTAGAGTGTCAACTGTATTTACCTAGCACCATATATAACTTGTAAGAGAAAGTGTCGATTAAATTGACCTAAATTCCCCAACAGACAACAAACATTTGTCATCACATAATTAGGGGACAGTGGCTTAACACAATCCTCCCATGACTCTATGTTTCATAGGTGAAACAGTGGGAAATACCTTTTCTCTCCTAATGGAATGAAGGTCAATGACCTATCCAAATTCACATTGTGTTTCTATTGTTGTTCTTAGAGTTGCGTCATCAAATTACTAGTTTGGATAACTTAGTTTCATGTATAAACTGACACTAGCCTACATATCATCGCAATGTATTGAACCAATAAATAAATCATGAATTAATTCCTCATAGCTTACCCTTTCTCTGTAGATGTCCACACCATTAGGGTAAGTATAGTATCACAAGTACTTGGCCATCACTTAGCCTCTCTAACATAAGTGTCGATCTCATCCAAAACATAAGATCATGCAAATAATTTTAATATTTCCAAGTTAATTGTATTTATTAACTATTGGTAAATATAAACAAGTTAATATATCCATCATGTTCATGGAATTCATTTATTCATTTAATCATAACATGCATTGGTATCCACATGCCCTGTTATTCTATTTAATTTTGCATAGAATTCAATCAAATTACTATCGTCAGTAATAATATAAATGATAAATCAAAATATAATTGTTGCATATAGGCCAAGTTCATAAATCCACACACATGGTTTTCTTAGCTGAGTTGAGTCCAATAGATAATAATCAAATAAATATAACATAGGTCTTAATATTGTTTAACCATCTAATAAAAATCTGAGGCATTATAGTAATCCTTAAATATATGGGCATGTTATCATTAAGTACAATATTAAATATAATGATATTTACGATTTAAAACCAATTTAGTTTAGTGACATTTAACATGGAATTAGTACTTTTTGTTATTCTTTATTGGTGTTAATGGTGTTGAACTTTTCTTTTACATACTATGATCCACAAGAACTATGACCTCAAGAACTATCAATTCAGGAACTTTGACCTTCAAAAATATGACCTAGAGGAACTATGGCATCAAGAACTTTGACCTTAGGGACTATGACTAGGAAACTTTGACCCACAACAACTATGACAACATGAACTATGACCTCTGACTCGCAATAATTTTTCCCTTAAGAGGTACGACCTTAAAAACTGTGGCCTTAGGATATAATATTGAAGATGATAAATAAATTTGTTATCAATATTTGAAGGGTTCCCCAATATAATATCGATCGAGTTTTGTGATTTCACCAAATTCATATTTTTGAGTTCAACCAAAGAGAATTCGACGTGTTTTAAAAACTTGAAGCAGCTCATGAGAAGGATGTATGCAATCAAACTAGTCTAGATAAACATGTATGAATCATCCAAAAAGGAAAGAAAACCCAAGGAACTATTGAGGGAAAGAAGGATAGGCTCGACCCACCTAATAAGAAGAAATAATGAAAATAGTCTCCTAGAATTTCATAGGATTAGGGGGAAAACAAAATGATAGAAGCAGTCAAAAGAAGAAAAAAAACTAGAATCTGCAACTATCATTTTTCTCCAGGAGACAAAAATGCATGAATCAGATAGTAGGGATCTAATGAATAAATTATGGCCTAGAGATGAAGGAAAAGCAGTTAGCTTGGTGGGAACATCTAGCGAGATCCTAACATGGTGGGATAAATCCCTCTTTAGACTCAAATCCTTCACTGATAATACGAACTGGCTATTTGTCAAATTAGAGGATTTGAACGAAAATCAAACTTTCTGGGTAGGTAATATATATGCATCGACACTCCATGGAAACAAGGATGAGTTATGGAATTCCTTGGAGCTGCGAAGAGATGTAAAGTCACAATTTGATTGCATAATTGCATGGGATTTCAATGCTACTATTACAACAGAGGAATGAAGGGGTGGCTCTAAAATACGTGACTCTTTCGGAGAAAAACTTGAAGATTTCATGGTATATTGGAACCTACAAGATATCAATCCAAATAAAGGAAGTATACTTGGAACAAAAAAAGATCAGGGTCTGGTTGCATAGCTACTAAGCTAGATAGGTTCCTGGTAAGTGTCTCCTTTCTTAGTAAACCTCTCATTCTAGATTCCAAAATTTTTCCTTTTGGTATTTTGAATCACAATCCTATCTCCTTATACTTCTCTTCGACTAGAAATTTTCCCCTCTTGCCCTTCTGTTTCAATCCATTTTGGATGGATTTCGATGGAGTTATAGACATCATTAAATAAGATTGTAACATCTATGCTATTGGGACCCCAAGCTTAAACTGGGAAACCAAGCTCAGAAATGTCAAAAAAACCCTAAAAAAATGGGTCAAGGAGCACTATCAAGACCTAAGCAAGGAGAAAAACAAGAAACTGGAAGATTTGGGGGGAATACAATTAAAAATTGAAGATGAGCAAATAACTAAAGAAATTTTAATAAAAGAAAAGGATTTGTATGGGCAATGCCAAGCCCTCGCTAGTAAAGAAGAAGAAGAATGGAGGCTTAGATCCATAATTCTATGGATAAAAGGTGGGAACACAAATACAATTTTTTCCCATAATTAATGCAAGGAAAGGTAGAGGAAAAATACCATAATTGAGCTAGCCAAAAATAATGGAGATAAAATAACCAATCAAACAAAAATAAAAGAAGAGATAAAAGTCTTCTTCGAGAAGTTACATGGAGAGGAGGAGGAGTATGATATAGCATACCTTAAGAAGATGAGCACGGATATTCCCACTTTAATCATTGGAGAAGACAATGAATTCCTACATAGTCCCATATCAGAGGAAGAGTTTCATAAGGCTATATGGGGTTTACATCTAAGTAAATCGCGAGGCTTGGATGATTTCTCGATCAAATTCTATATGAAGTGTTAGGATTTCATTAGAAAATACCTTATTAGAATGCTCAACTAGACTAGATAAAAATGATAGAATAGGGGGGAGCCACAAAATACACCTTTTTAGATTTGATTCCTAAGGAAAAAACCCCAACGTCCATTAAGCGCTTCAATCCAATTTCCTTATGCAATTCTTTTTACAAGATCCTCACGAAAATCGATAAAAAAATTTCATTCCAAAGATGATATCAGAAAACCAAGGTGGCTTCATCCCTGAGAGACAAATTTTTTATAATATTCTCATGTTTTAGGAAGCAATCCACTCCAGTTAAAAAACAAAAGAATCAGGTATGGCTTTCAAACTAAATTTAGAAAATGCCTTTGATCGAGTTAGACATGAATTCATTTTTCTGGTTCTTGGTAGATTTGGGTTCTCTTCTCTTTTTGTAAGATGGATTAAAGTTTGCATAAACTCCCCATAGATTTCCCCTCTGGTAAATGGACGACCAATATATTTTTTCATCATGTCTCATTGGATACAACAAGGATGTCCTATGTCCCCCTTCCTTTATATTCTTGTTGTTGACTCCTTGCACAGAAGGATGAGAAGACAAATGATAGAAGGATCCATCCTGGGACTACCAATATCTAGGGATTCATTTTGATAAACCATGCTCAATTTGTTGACGACTCCATTTTTCTTGGAAGTTCCTATTTAAGCTAGCGAGACATTTCAAAATCTCCTTGGATCTCTTCCTCATTGCTTTAGGAGGAAAAAACAATCTGAAAAAAGTTCCCTCTATGGGTGGAAATGTAACCTCAAAACCTTAAGAGCTATCTCTCTTGCCATGACATGCAAGGTCAATATGGATTGGAACTCCTTTAAATATTTAGGTGTCCCAATCTCCAGGAAAAATTGCTACTCTGCAGTTTGGAATCCAATAATTCGAAATATCAAGAAAAAAATCCAGTCCTAGGGATTGAAGTGGCTTAATTTAGCAAGAAAAGTGGCTCTTATCAAACTAGTCCTCTCCTCTTATCCTATTTTTTTTAGTGCTACCCTCCTAGCACCCAAAAATATCATGAACAACATCAGCATGGAAATCAGGAAATTTCTCTGGAAAAGAGGGAGAAATCATGGGAAAAAGTACCACCTTGCCAATTGGAATATAGTTAAAATCCCAAAGACAAATGGAGGATTAGCCGTTAGAGATACCTGGATCATGAATATATAAATGGGTGCAAATTTGGTGTGGAGGATGATTAAGGGGGAAAAGGAATGGTGGAAAGAAGACTTGAGAAAGAAATATGTCAAGAAACCAAGTTCACATTGTTTTGACCACAGGTGGGAAGGGAAATGTACTCACATATGGGATATCTAGAAAGCATCAGTTGGTCTTATCAAAGACATGGGTTGTTGGATCTCAGGGAATGGGAATAAATAAATATATGGGAGGACATAATCTGGGACCATCCCAATATCTCATCAGAGCCTGATTTAGAAGAGCTTCATCAATGTATGCTAAGAAAATATTTAACAACTTTGTTCGACATCTCCGACTCGGTTATTTCTAGAGAATGGAAGGGATGGAAATATATCAATCCCTTAGTTTAGTTATATCAGGTTTATATAACTTTTTATTCTAAACTCCATGGGAAATATCCAATCCACCAAAAGGAAAAGGACCAAAGAGGATGGGTATGATCAGGATTTTACATGGTTAAGGAAGGGTATAAACTCTTGGAGGGTAGTGTTTAGACTTCAACCTCTAAAATGTGGAAGAAGTTTCAGAACTGCACATGCATTCCCAAAATTAATCGTTTCTTATGGTTTCTTGCTCACAACAAACTTCTAACTATTGACATCCTTATCAAAATGGGGCTTGAAGGTCCTTCCTAGTGATTTCTTTGCAAAAATTCAACCGAGGAGGCCCCCCATATTTTTTGGACTATGACTTTGCTAGGAAGGTCTGGGATTATAAACTCATGGAAAAGCTTGGAAAAAATATTGGAATGATGAATCAAATTCAATATGTGATAGTTAATTAGAAAAAGTTCTTCCGAGGAAATCTAAAAAGAAAACCCATCCTTCAGAAAGTGTGGGAAGTTGTAACCATAAATATTTGCTGGAAAATATGGCTCATAAGAAATCATCTTATCTTCAAAGGAAAAAATTAAAATCCCATCAGAGGTGCATTCAAAGCAATGAATATGATTTCAGAGAGTTTTGGGAACAAGGGAATCTCCTATCCAAATTTGGAACCTTTAAACATTCATGAGGCACGATGATGTAAAGAGTTTTTGAATAAGATCTCACTTCAGTCCAAAAATCAAAATAAAGGGAATGGGGAATGGGAAATAAGACTAAAAAAAATGAATTTTTTAAATTGTGGGAGAATATTAATTCTCATCCTTTATTTTTCAATGGAGCATCTAAGGGAAACCCAGGGGAGGCAGGTTCAGTAGGGATAATATTAGATACTGAAGAAAACATAGTCAATTCTTTTTCTTGGGGATTGGGGAAAAAATCCAACAATGAAGCAAAATGGTTGGCACTTATGCTTGGGGTTGAAATCATAGCAAAGATAGGCATGAACAACATAATTATAATAGGTGAATCAAGACAGGTCATCCCAAAGATACAGACTGAATATGAAAAGGGAAACATTAGATGTAGAAGAATTCTTTGAACGATCTTCCAACTGTCTTCCAAAATAAAAATTGGTTTCTTCCATATCCTTCGAGAAAACAATGGGAAATTTGATCTTCTTGCAAATAAGGAAGCTCATTTCGATCCAGGTTTAGTGAACTATGTCAGTGGTTAGATCATGCACCAAACCATTCTTTAACCTTTTCTCCTCAAGGGAGGCTAAGGCCTTGGTATTCTATGTGGGACCCTAGCTTCCCCCATCAAATGACATTCATTCTTCCCATAAAGGCAGATGGACACATCATTGGATGCATGTTCATGGCCACGTGATTGGTGGATAGAGACTTTATTTCAAAGGGACTCTTCCTTTACTCTGATCCTCCACTCCCATCCTTCTCACATGTGTAATGGACATGGAAATTTATTTCAACCCGAATGGAAATTAAGAGAGGATTTCAAAGCAAGCAAGAAGTAGAGACAGGTATTGTAAAGAGTTTATTGCTTTGACCTTATTCGGGTTGGATAACTCCTTCCTTTCATGGTCGATAGGAGATACATCTAAGATGGATTCGTAGAAGAATGCAGAGAGAGGCTGGATTGCAGGAATTGGAAACCTCAAGGTTGGGTTTGAATATTTTAAAATCCATTTGAGAAGGTTCTATGAGGCAATATATGGCAGAATCAAGAAAAAAAAGGAAATTTCTATTGACATTGGATATGTTATTCATTAGCTCTCTTTCAAAGATTCATATATTGATGATTTGGAAAAAGACATTCAAGAGCTCATGGGAAAAATGGTGGGCTTGCATAAGATGTTTTAAAGGTGATTAATTTGACCTAAAGAAACCACTATCATGATACTACTGCCTTTGGAGCATAGCCAATGGAAGAGGTATTGGTTTCAAAGCCAATTTCTGGCATGGAAGGAAAGAAAAAGAAGTATACATGGATCTTGTTTTAATTTGTATATGTTTTTTTGTATAGTGCTAAAATTTCATATTATCATGGCTTATCCCTCCTCTAGTATGGTGAATCATAGAAATAAAAACAACTTTTTTGTAAATCTCTAATAGTTTTAATCATATTTTTCTCAGTTATAGTGAATCTAGAAAAAAGGAAAATCCCATGTTTTTTTAATGAATGATTGTGCACAACTTTTTTCTATAGCCAGCCTAGATCCAAATCTTAGGCTCTATCAAGCGCCGAGAGGGATCAAATATCCCGAGGTGAAAACCTCTCCTTGAAAAGCTCCTTGAGTGCAATACCTGAGAAGAGGTTTGCACCTCGAGAGATTTGATCCCTCTCGGTGCTTGATAGAGCCTAGGATTTGGATCTAGGCTGGTTCTAGTCATGGGTGGTGATACAAAACTGAAGTTTGATAAACATTGTAAGGAACATGTTAACTTGAAAACACGGATAGAATTATGAGGATTATCATAATGTACATAATAAGTATTAAGGATTGAGTAAATTGCTAAAATGGAAAATAAAGACAATAATTTGGTAAGGATTAAATAAATGAGAATATGGTTCACATCGTGATCATTATCAATCTATCTTATTCATATTTTCTTATCTTCACTCCTGGTAGTTTTGGCATATTCTCATATCGATCATATGAGAATGGAGGATGAAATCGTAGACCTGTCAAATATTTAACTCGAGATATTGTTGTAAATGTCCTACCCTGCCTCTCTTGCTTTCCAATATTACTAGTAGCTCTATCCAATGTCAATCCTTGTGACTTATGGATTGTTAAACCCCAAGCAAGTTTCAATGGAAGTTGTTTTTTATTACCTCTTTTGATAGATGTAATAGGAACAACTTGAGGAAACGATTCATCCCATGATACCCCCACATAATTATCAAATTTAATTAAAACATACATGGGTGGTTCTGGAGGCGAACTTCCTGGGTTATATACAATTTGTTGTATAACTCCAAGAGCACCATTAACGAGTCCTGCATCAGTCTAGACATTTTATGTGAGCATTACCCTTGCTCCTATGGATATAAGTAATTCAATTTCCAACCCTTCTTCATCTCCTTCCATAGAATAGTTGCTTCTTACAGATGTAGCAATACTGATCGCAATGTGACAGTTTAAGCTTCTTAATAAACGCTTGTTATGACAGTTTACATCATCATTTTTCGTAAACAAATGTATCACCTTATCGAAGGAATTTTTCATTATTGCATGTACGAAAGTATCTGTACGAGTCATCAGTAATTTACAATCCTCTATTGTTGGAACTGCATCTCTAATATTCATTAACAAATTATGAAAAGATATTTGTTCATTGCTTTGTCCATTTTGTCGAAACACAATATCGAGGGTCACAACTGTTGTGAATGTGTTCCACAATTATTTTTCAATACCTTCTGATGCATATATAGGTTTATCCATGATAGGAAGCAATTGTCCCAAATCACCGACCAATATAATTGATCTTCTACCAAAAGGTATATTAACATTTTCTAGGAAGGCTTGGCGAAGTCTTGAATATATTTTGATTAATAGTTTTTTTCCAATAAAACTCATTTCATCGATCAAAATATATTTAACATTCCTCAACTCTTCCTATATGTTAATTAAACTCAGTCCTCGTAAAGGATTACTTTCTTTGATCGGTAAATGAAGTGCATAATGAACTGTTCTTGCGGATATGTTGAAAGCTGCCACCCCTGTAGGAGCTAGAAGAAGTAATGGACTTTTCCCTAGATGCGAGAGATTTTAAGTGTATTTTTTATGGCTCCAATCAAATATGACTTTCTGGTACCTACAGTTCCTTGGATTATCATGCGCAGTGGATCAACACCCGTTCTATAATTCTCAAGGATAACATTGTATGCTATTCTTTGCTTATCCCCCAAACTATCAATTGAGTAATACTTTGCATGTTGATTAGTAGAAATCGTTTTCAATTTTTGCATATCAGAGATGAAATGAATTGCACGACTGGAGGTCTCTTCATCTACAAAAGCAGTGTTCCAATCATTCATATGATCAAGATCCCTATGTCCAAGCATCTCAAATTCATTATAATTTATAAATTGATTTTTATATAATCCACATATGATCTCCCATTCATGCTGCCTGGAATCTCTTTGTGGATTTGGACGTTCTTCTTCTTCGTCGGATTCAACTCAAGCATCTGTAGGCACAGGTTTGCGATCAACATGCCAAGGTATATATTGCAAAGTTTTCCAATTCTGTAAAATTTCATCAAATGTGTGGCCTATATCTCTTCAAAAGTCATGAAATGTCTTGTACAAAACCAACTCAGACCAATAGAATTTGAAAAATTTCTCATATTTTTTATCAGGAATAGAGTTAAATCTAGGAAATACACATACAATAGATGCATTACTTCATGGTAACCATTTTACCCCCCGTCGACGTTCGACATATGACCAATATTTTGCAACATCTATCAATGTAAGTTGCTCCATATTCTCTGGTCGCTTAGTATATGCATCAATCAGAGAATTATCATTGTCAGCATTATATGTTTCAACTTGTGCTTGTTTGAAAACCTTCATACCAACATTTAGAACCACAAAACGACGGCTACATTCTGAAAGAGGAAGCTCTAGAAGCATATGGCATGTCTCCTGTGTACCAATGTCCCTATCAACAATGGATTCACACAAAAAACTTTTATATGCACGTGCTGCTGGTTCATTCGGATTTTGGATAGAAGAGACCCGCATAAACATATTGTGGAAAGTTTTGGATCCCTTTTCTGATTTAGCAGCATATTTGGCTATGTAATTAGTAATGACGTTCTTGGAAAGTACAGGCTGCCAATCTATATTATCCCTCCACATCATCAGTGTTTCACGATTGTGTGTATTCACTCTATCATCATTTCGTCTACGTTCATACTTATTTTCTCCTTGTTCATCAATGTATATTTTTGACTGGTCACATAGATCCCATGGTGCGTGGTACCGACATACCAATTTTCCCCCTTTCTTTCGAAGACAACTTCTCTCATTTCAAGTAATATGACGCTCAACACATCTAAGAAGTTCTTCATAATCAGTCATTGGATCCAATTGAAATATTTGTTCTGTGCCTTTTACACAAGGATGATCATCTACATTATCTCCAATTTGAATATTTCATTGATGTCCCTCACGTGGATTTATTGCATGCACACATTTGTCGAAATACCTTTTTGCAGATATAACTTCTCTAGGATCATCCCAATTTAGAGTGTCCATGTTGGGAGCATTTTTTAACCAAATGAACCCATGGACATGAGGAGATCCACGATGTTGCCATTCATAGTGACTCCAATAATCTGTAGCTTAATGAAAATGTTAGAAAACATCTTCTCAAAACATTGTATGTACCAAGTGTATATAATGTGCCACGATGTGAGGATTATCAATTACATTTTGATGTTGCCATTTCCTCGCTTCATGTGGCTCTGTAGGACTTGTGCCTGGCATTAATTTATACAAATCAGGCCACTGCATATCCGCTGCACTTAGTGTGAAGAATATTATCGGACAACCTATCTGTTGAATCAAGTCAGATAACTCTTGACGACACTTGCTCCAATATGCACATGTGCCTCTTAATACCATTCCAAATCTCATTAATATTTCTCCCAATCTTGAATCTGGAAGATTTTGTAAATGTTGTCGTAACTCTTCCATTGTTATGGGTAGTTCACTAATATCTTTTTGACAAAAACTGTTGATGAAGCTTGAGCATGATGTCTCATTATGATATTTAGTAAAAAATATCTGAAGCAAGGGTCCCTTCCAGATCTGTTATCATGATATCTGAGAAGATGTTTTGCATACTCATGTAGATGGACATTTTGCATTCGCGGTTGTAACCAATCAGCCTCTCCTTTAGGTAACAATGCTAGAAATGTCATATCAAATAATTCAATAGTGTTATACTCATTAATCGAAGATGAGCCAATGCCAGGGCAGTTAAGCACATCAGTCGATTCCTCATTTGCATTATTTTCATCTGGATTAGGATTATTTTCCCATGCTCTAATAATTTATATCTCTCACGATGCACTTGGAAGCCTTGATGCAAAAGAAGTTGTTTGTAAACCGTCTAACATGTCATCAACTCCTGGTATCCCTTCAAACATTGCAAATTTTGTTTTGTCACCAATATCGGGAAGCGTAATAGAATTAAGCATATGTGAGATATTTGTTGCATTTTCAGGTAACTCTTCTGCTGCGTCATAATCAACTCGAACATCTTGATAATATGGATCATTCTGAATCTTATATAATAATGCATCCATAACTTTTTGTTTTCTAACAGTGAAATCATAATTGGATCCTTGTCGTCCTTTTTTTCGCACAACGACCATTAAGTCCAAGTTGTTAGTATGTCGTGGCAATGTCTTAGCAACATCTTTAGTCTCTTGCGGAAAACTAATGGTGTGTCCTCGATATTTTTATTGTCCACCAATTGAATGCATCACCTACAAAATTGGGCTTGCACGTGCTATCAACATATCTTCAACTTGTGTGAGATCTTGAAGGACATGCGGTTGAAATCCTGGATCCATGTGGTTCGCAACTGAGAATCTGTGATTATATCTCTCTCTCAGACATCGCAAGCACATTGTACCTGTACTTGTATTACGTATGTGTACTCCAGCATATGACTCCTGGCAGACATGACACATTTTCACTTCTGCAAATTGATCAATTCGTTCACGAAATTTGCGATGTCTAGTATACATTTCTTCAGATGGTACCGATATATTATCGTCAATTTCAACCTCCTTATGTGGGACCATATTAGTAATTGAAACCGCTTGAGCATCTGTCACAATTGGTTTTACTGGTATACTGGTTGAATGTTGTCTTTGTCGTTCTACATTTTGATTTATTTGTTGTTCTGCAAATCGATTTCTTTGTTCATCAAATCACTTCAAATTTCTCTCCCAATACACTCTTTCTCGATCAACGTTTCGTTTTCTTAGTTCTTCTCGTTCTTGTGCTGTCAATTCGTCTAACTTTCTTTTTCAAGATTCTTTTTGTCAAGCTGCGAGTTGTTTTTTTCATTCTTCTTCTTTTGCTATTGACATTACTCCTGTCCTCTCGTCATTCCATACATTTGGATTTATTTTTTGTTCTATTGTTGTCACTTCTGCTATCATTTCATCATTTCATGCATTTCGATTATTTCTTTGCTCTTTCGATTGCTTCATCTGTCTCTCTCGATACGCTCTTTGTCGATCATTGTTATGTTTTCTTTGTTCTTCTCGTTCTTGTGTTGTCAATTCGTCTTACTTTATTTTTCTAGATTCTTTCTGTCGAGATGCGTGCTGTTTTTTCCGTTCTTCTTTTGCTACTGTCATTTCTCCTGTCCTCTCGTCATTTTGTACATTTTGATTTATTTGTTGTTCTGCTGCTGTCATTTTTGCTATCAGTTGGTCATTTCATGCATTTTGATTATTTCTTTTCTCTTATGATTGCTTCATCTGTCTCTCTCGATATACTCTTTGTCGATCATTGTTCCTTTTTCTTTGTTATTCTCATTATTCTGATGTCAATTCCTCTAAGTTTCTTTTACGATATTCCTTTTGTCGATCTACGATTTTTTTTATTCGTTCTTCGCATTCTTCTGCTGTCTTTTCGTCCAAGTGTCTTTTTTGAAATTCTTTTTGTCGATCTGCGTTTTGTTTTCTTTGTTCTTCTTGTTGTTTTGTTGTCATTTCATAAGATTTGCTTCCTTCGTCTGTTTCTCCCATAGCATCTTCTGCATGCACATCTTCCATTTCTAGTTTAGACACTATATAAAAAAATGTCCAACATTAACATATAAGCTAACATTTATGCATCTAGGAAATATAAACTAAAAGCAATGCATTGCTGGAATAACAACTACACTGAAAAAATGCAAAAAAAAAAAACAATACACTGAAAACTATGCAAGTATACAACTCACTTTACATGAAATTCTAAATTACTAAATTCTATATATTATTCAAGACAAAAAGGTGATCTAGAAGGATTGAATCTTGGACCTCACACCCATTATCCCAACACCCTTACTACTATACCACAGGTAGTTCCTGTTATGCATGGCAAAGAATCTTTATATATACCTGTGACATACCTAAATTTAATAATTTTTAAGACAAAAAGCTAATCTAGGAGGATTGAACCTTGCACCTCACACCCATTATCCCAACACCCTCACCACTATACCACAGGTAGTTCCTATTATGCATGGCAAAGATTTTTTATATATACCTGTGACATACCTAAATTTAATATAAATATTAAATTTAATATAAATATTAATTTAATATAAATATTAATTTTAATATAATATTAAAATTAATCTAATCCACGAGATGTAGAATAGTTGGTGGAGGGGTATGGTTAAGACGCCCCCTAAGCTGAAAGGTCGTTGGTTCTAATCCCGTCAGATACCAAAAATCCAACCATGTTAAGGGTTGGTGCGATCTAGGCCGGGTGTGATCCCTGGGTGATTTTGACAGCTTAGATGCCCCTGGTTCGTGGTTACTTAGCCAATGGAAACTCTGTTAGTCAGGGGGGTTCCGCCACTTTGCGAACAAAAAATATATATATTAAAATTAATCTAAATATTAAATTAAATTTAAAATGTAATATTTAAATGTAATATTAATTTTTTAAATATTAACATCGAATTTTAATATTTTAAATTTTAAAATTGAATGTAATATTAAAATATAATATTAAATTTTAAAATGTAATATTACATTTTAACATTGAATTTTGCATTTGCAGGCGCAGGCGGCGACGGCAGGGGAGGAGGACACGGTGGAGGAGGGGTGTGACATGGGAGGAGGAGGGGAGGATGGTGGAGGGGAGGAGGAAGCAGTGGATGAGGGGAAGACCATGGGATGAGGGGAGGACGTGCAGTGGGAGGACGTGCAGTGGAAGGACAATCGGAGGAGGACGGGAGGATGCACAGTGGGAGGTGCAGGTGGCTACGCAGGGGGGAGGACGTTGTGTAGTAGGGGTGTGAAACAGGAGGAGGATGAGGGGTGCATCATGGGAGGAGGAAGAGGGCTGCATAGTGGGAGGATCATGCGGTGCACTAGGAGGAGAGATGTGAGTGGAGCTAGAGCTGGAGCTGCGGAGGAGGGGAGGTGGATTTGGATTTTCATCTGAGGAGGTCTGTAGAGCTACTAATAGATTACCTAATCAAATTTATTATCTCAAATAGCTGCTTGATCATAGTCATCGTCTCGAATAGTTGCTTGAGAATATTTTTTTTTTCTATAATACTTTTGTTGTTTTGGTGTATTAATATAGCGATTGTATTTCAAACGAAATGTTACGACCTTACATTATTACGCTGACAAAATATTTACTAATTTTTACATTAGCTACTTCAATATTACAAATGTTACAAACGTTACATCACGTTACGAGATCTCTCCCATAATATCCACTATCACTATTATTTTTTGCCGACATGTTACAAATGTTACATCACATCACAAGATCTCTCCCATAATATTTACTATCACTATTATTTTTTTCCGACATGTTACAAACGTTACTAACGTTACATCGCTTTACAAGATCTCTCCCATAATATTCACTATCACTATTATTTTTTGCTCACATGTTACAAACGTTACTAACGTTACATCATGTTACAAGATCTCCCCCGTACTAGACTGTAGAGCGCCTCTCAGCGCAATGAAAAATGTTTCCAGTTTATGTTAAAAAAAAGTATCCATCTCTAGTATTCAATTTCCAAATCTCAGGTTTTCACAAACAATTTCTCTCCTAGACTCCAACCCTTCCAAGTGTCAACAATAAATCAACCAACAAACCTCAACGTGTTCCCCAAGATATATTTTTAACCTCCTCCTTCCACCACCTTCCTCCCTTCTCAAGAAGGGCCCCGGGAAGGTCCAAATATGAAATAATAATAACTCATCAAAAATAAAAATGAATCTAAATAACTAGTTAAAATGAATTTAGCAATGGTTTATAGGTGAAAGGAACCAAGTATGAAAAAAGTGTATTGTAAATCCAAAGTCTCATCCGTACTAATATAAATTATCCTTTCTTTGTAACCTACTTCCAACTTCCACTTCCTATTTGTTCCTCTGTTGGAATATCCTAGGGTGTCAACTATATTGACCTAACCTCATATATAACTTGTAAGAGTAAGCGTCAATTAAATTTACCTAACTTCCCCAACAGGAAACCAATAGTTGTCATCGCACAACTAGTGGAGTGTACCAGTGTGGCTTAACACAATCCCCCTGTGAATCTATGTTTCAGAGGTGAAATAATGGGAAATACCTTTACCCATCCTAATGTAACAAAGACCAATTACCTATCAAGAATCACATTGTATTTCTATTTTTTTTCGTAGAGGTTTGTCATCAAATTACTAGTTTGGGTAACTTAGTTTCATGCATAAATCAACACTATCCTACATATCATCACAATGTATTGAACCAATAAATATATCACGAATTAGGGTAACTTTAGTATCACAATTACCTGGCCATCTCTTAGCCTCCCTAACATAAGTGTCGATCTCATCCAAAACATAAGATCATGCAAATTATTTCAATGTTTCCAAGTTATTTGTATTCATCAAATATTGGTCAATATAAACAAGTTAATCTATCCATCATTTTCATGCCATCCATTTATTCATATAATCATAATGTGCATTGATATCCACATTCCATGGTATTCTATTTAATTTTGCATATTGGAAGTCAATTACAAGACTATCATCAGTAATAAGATAAATGATAAATCAAAATATAATTGTTGCATATCGTTCAAGTTCATAAAACCGCACATATGGTTTTCTTGGCTGAATTGAGTCCAACATATAATAAGCAAAGAAATATAATATAGGTCTTAATATTGTTTATCCATCTAATAAAAATATGAGTCATTACAGTAATCCTTAAATATATGGGCATGTTACCTTTAAGTACAATATTAAATTTAATGATATTTATGATTTAAAAACCAATTTAGTTTAGTGAGTTTTAAAATGGAATTAATACTTTTTGTTATTCTTTATTGGTGTTAATGTTTTTGAGCTTTTATTTTACCTACTATGACCCACAAGAACTATGCCCCATTGGAACTTTTATTTCAAGAACTATGACCTAGAGAACTATCATTTTAGGAACTTTGACCTCGAGAACTATGACCCGTAGGAACTATGACATCAAGAATTTTAACCTTAAGGACTATGAATTAGAAAACTTTGACCCACAACAAATATGATAACGGGAACTATGATCTTTGAATCGCAAGAATTTTTCCCTCAATAACTATGGCCTCAGGAACTTGAATATTGGTGATGATATATAACTTTGTTATCAATCTTTGAAAGATGACCCAATAGACTATCGACCAAGTTTTGTAAGCTCACCAAGTTAATATTTTCAAGTTCAACCAGAGAGAAATCGACATGTTTTAAAAAATTGAAAACATATAGTTTTGGAAAATTTTCGATAGCATTATCGATGTCATGTTCAAACTTGTAGAGGAAAATATTTAAGTGTTTGGACGATAATTTATCAAAATTGTTGCAGAACTTGAAGTGTAATATTTCAAGGATGTGATGCTCTTTCAAAAGGTTTCCAAACTTTGTTATCAATGGGATTTGAAAAAATTGAAAGGAATCTTTCACCACTAAATGGTTGATAGTGTAATCGACTCCTTTTAAGAACTTTGAAAAGCATCTTTCCAGGGAACAATGAAGAAGGTTTTTGCTAAGTACAATGAGATATTTTGGGAAAACATTGATAGTGCTATCGACCCTTTTTAAAAGGATTTTTTCCTTCGCATAATTTTGAGAAAGAATATGTTATAGAATTTTGCATCGTATTCTGCTATATTTTGGAATTTATATGACCATCAACAGGTTTTCTATAGAAATTATGAACTTTGGAAACTTGACACATATATGTTAATTTTAAAAGATGTTTTTTTTTTAGTTACAATAAGTTTTGCAACATATTTATACTCTACTATTTTTTCCTATTATGTAACAGTTTCATTTTTTAAATTTACAAAGCCCAAATTGGAAAGACTAATACATAGATATTGAGATTGCAACATTGAGAATTTTGAAATCTCTATTCCTATTAGAGCCCAAAAAGGATTTCATTTCATTTTAATACCACAAAACCTTTAACATCGACATTTAGAGATTGGCGTCTTGGGATTTTAACAAACTCCAAATCATTTATGATTAAAGACTAGAAATAGATGGTGAGATTGGAAGCTAGCATATCAGAAGAAGAAGGAAAATAAAGTTCATTTAAATGGAGGACTCTAGGACCATGACAGTGCCCAAATTGACATCTAAAAATCAAATTTTAACGAAATTCAAATCACAAAGGCAGAAATTCATAGAATTATGCGTAATGGAAATCGAACTTATGTACTCTTAGCTTAGAACCCTCAAAAAGTCGTGTGGTTGCATCTTAATGCGCTATGGAGTGCAATAATTTGTAAATTTTTTGTTTACATATTCACCTCCATTATTTGTTCTTAATTTTTAAAGTTCATGTCTTGATTGGTTTTCTACAAGGACCTAGTAGGCCAAAACCATGTGAAAAAATTCACTGTTAATTTTTAAGAAGTAAACCCAAGTGCTTGTGAAGAACTCATCAATGAAAGTTAAGAAGTAATTGAACCTATAGAAATAATAAAAAGGTAGTGGACCACACAAATAACCATGAACAAGTTGGAAGGGGGTCGAGGTATGCTAAGATGCATGTTTGACAAAAGTATCTTGATGATGTTTGTTGAGAACACACCTAGGAAAAACACCATATTTACAAGAAATGAGAGGAAGATCAGTCATTCTTTTTTGATTGATTAGTTGTTGCAATGAGTGATAGTTTAGATGAACAAATTGTTCATGCCAAAGTTTTCTCAATTCATCACTATGTGAAATAAACTGATGGAAACAATGATAACCTAAAGTTCACAAATTTGTAAAACCTAGTAATATCATCAACAACTCAAGTTTCTAATACATGCCATAGGATATTTTAATCTCTTGATTACAAATTGATGAGGTGAAAACTTTGGAGTCACTACCTTCACTTGAATTTATGATTTGATAAACTGATAAATTTTGTAGGAAAGACTTGGAACACATGATACATATTTGAAATGACAATCATATAGTTGAATTGTTCCATACCCTACAACACTAAGTGATCTATCATCACTAACAAACATTTTGTGGTGTTACATCTGATATGAGTAAATGGATTTACAAAAAATGAATTTATCCTTATCCATATGATAAAATTCTTAGCCTCCCATTAGAAGAAGAAGAAGTACATGGCGCATTGAAGGAAAAACCAAAAGCAAAAAGTGCATGTCCATAAGAAGAAGAGTTAGAAGAAGAATCAATATTTATGTTATGATTCTTCACTGTTGCTTCCAAGGATTTCATCTTCTTGAAACATTTATTCTCTGTATGACCATATCTTTCCCACAAAAATTACAATGTATCTTAGTCTTCTTTCCTTTTGATTTGATTCTCTTGTCACCATTGGAAGGAGGAGCTATTTTGAGGTTTCGGGACCCTTGCTTTGTTCATTATTGTGAGGATGTTTTTTCTTTAGATTCTTGAATTTATCCTTTTGTTGACTAAGGAGTTGTTAGTTGTACCTATAGTGTTGATCACTCCAAGATGCAAGAGATTATATTTCTCTTGAATAAAAAAAAGACAAAAAGATTCAAAAGAGGGAATTTGGTAAGTATCCCCTTGACTAATAAGAGATTATCTAGTGGAGTGAAAATAATATAAAAAGACATAATAAGAAATACCAAGCTTAGAAAGAATATCATATATGAATTGGTTATCCATCTTCATTATTTTACATTCTACAAGTAAAATTGTAAAATTCTAATTGTTTTCAACTTAGATTAAAAATCTGCAATAAATGAGAAATCGCTAGGATTTAAATCAATCAACTGGTTGTTAGTATGGTGGGTTTGGATATCATTATATTTACCCAACATGGTTTCCAATTTTTTCTATGTTGCATTTATGGTCTCAATTTATCGAAGGTGAAACTAAAGGTAACTAGAGATAGACATTCCATTTAATCCACTTGCTTCATCATTTTACTATCCCATTTGGCTATCTTAATTAATGCATTAAGAGGGGAAATTTATGTTCCAAAGGTAACCTGGTAAATTCCCCTGCTTCATAGTAAATCATGCATATTGTATTTACATGAGAAGTAATCAGTATCGACAAGCAAAAGAACGCTTGGACTAGATATATTATAATATTGTAGGTGATATGTGTTAGCACATTATAAATTTTATTCTTGCAGTAGTGGGCATTAAAACCGAATATATTTCAAAGGTTTTATCGATTTGGCAGGTTTGAAAGAGAAAGAGTTAAAGTATTTTTTAAGAAAAAGGAAAAGAAAAAATAAGTTTTATACCTAGTGCATAGATTTTATACATTTTGGATAAAGCACAAACATTATTTTATGGGTAAATGTTGGCCTTTTAAGTCAAATTTTTATATTTTGGGCCAATGATTTATTGTTGAAAAATATAAAGGTGGCTTAAAGTTTAAATTATAAAGGAAGGAGTTTATATTTTTATAAAGACAAAAATTTGTTTTATAAAAATATTAACAAAAACCTTTATAACAAATTATTGACCGAGGGCCAACATCCAAGCACCAAGTCGTATGGGGGCACATACTTACTATATCGACACACACCAAACAAAGTTCACCAACAAAGCCCAAGAGCCAAGCTCCCAAAGAGTATTACATGTTATTCCTTTATATGTATTAAAATTGTCAGTGTATATAAATGATAAAAAGACTCGCTTCCCTTTACATGTGGGATACTACCACAAAAGTGTTTTTTTAAATATATATATATATATATAGACACATAAAGTGTAAAACATGAAGCAGATATGATGGCCACTTTTTTTTGTTAATGGAAGAGACGAGCCTATGATTTTCTCTTGAATTCCCTTCCTCTTGTTTTCTCGTCGGACAAGGTGTCATCTGAATCCCAGAAGATGCTCATAAAATTGTTGCCGCATGGAAACCTAAACTCGACCTCGACACTCCATATAGGAATGGTGCTCAATATCTAGAGGCACACATGTTCCTACATCTTTTTGGCTTCTTACAGAATTTCGAAGAAATTTAAGGATGGTAACATTTGTGAGTTAGTACTTCACGTTGACCACCAACGACATGTTACTGAGCTCTGTCATGCGCTTCGTATAGGTCAAAAGATACCAGATTGTGGAAAATTTGATCAATAGAGGAATGCAACTTGAGGCTATGGAATTTGTCTGTGCATTTGGACTTGTAGAAAAATTTCCACCAGTACCTTTATTAAAGACATCTGTGAATGATGCAAAAAAAGTGAAAAAGAAGTATTGATGTGAAAAGGTGTTGGTGTACATGCTCAGAATATTGCAACCTCAAAAGAAGTTTCTTTGTTGAAATCTGTATTGAAGAGCATTGAAGATCACAAACTTGAATCACAGATGTCTTCTAAAAATCTTCAAAAATGTGTGGCTCAGTTAGAGGGAGGCACTACAAATAGGAGAAGATCTGCCAAAATAAGTAAAGGAACCAAAGACAAGAAAATATATGCATATGCAAGTAAGTATCAGAATAAATGGTTTCAAGAGGCCTGTGATATCACTATTACCATCTTCCGAATGAATGTTTTCGAGCCATCAATTGCATATTTCAATAATATCAATATTTTCGTGGACATCACTTCGCGGAAGGAGGAGGAAGAGGTCATGGATGTGGTCAACTTAGTAGTGGGAATTATTTAAACAGTTTTGTATGTTTATACTCATGCAGAAGAAAAGTGCATCCACGGTGTAGATTGCGACCAGGTATTATCCAACGGACCAGAACAATTCGGCTGGATAAATTGATGAGAAATTAACGTGTAAGTAGCTCAGTGAAATTGGGTATGTCCATTAAAGTTTAATGGTGGAGATCCATGGCGGTGGTGAATTCCTCTACAAAAACAAGTGAGGAGGAACAAATTGTAAAAATATGTGGAGTTTAGATTCCCGTGATGAATTCCAAACCACATGTCCATGCATTATGGTTTGACAAAATTGATCGACCGCCCAAAACAATTCCACTGTGAGAATGTGCTGTCTAGTTAATATTTCAAAAATCAGCAGAATTTTTTATCTGTAGGTAAATTGGAGGCATGTGTAGGAACAACAAGTTTTCAAAAAAAGAATCAACCATTCAGAAACATTTTGTCAACATAAAAAGAATAGATTTCAACATTGGAAGGCTTAGCAAAATTTGACTTCATTAATTGAAAAAGGCGTTGAGTTTATAGGGTCTCCTGAAGTATGGAATGGTCCATATTCAAATGCAAATGTCGAGTTATATGCTAAATATATAGAGGCTGGTGGAAATACCTCTCCCTTGACGCCCATGCTTTCCAAAGTTGTTTGAAGCAAAGGGATTATAATGGTAGGAAGGATTTGCCTCTTATATCAATCTGTAATGAAGAATCTTTGCAGGAAATTGAATTTCTCAAAAAAATAAATTGTATAATTTCCATAAGATGAATCTCTTTCATTCACTGGATACAACTATTAAAATTTGATTTTGAAACACTTAAAGCAAAGGCAGCATCAATATAGCAGCGTAAATTGTCTGAGAATGAACTAGATAGAAGCGAATTTCAAACGCATGTTTTTGCCAAACCAGGATGAATTTTGCAGAACAAGATAGTATACAAAAACCTCTCTCATTGTTCTCATCTCATTGTTCTCAGTACAAGATAATATATAAAAAACCTCTCATTTTTTACACAAGTGTTGTTGTTCAATAAATTTGAATTGATCTTCACAGGAATATTTTCCAGAAATTCGAAATATTGTCTAAGTCATCCAATTAAGTACATATTTTGAAGAGGTGGAGGGGAATATAGAAAAATTAAGACATGGGTTTTGTTGGAGACAAATGGAACTATAATAACCTCTCTCATATTTTACAAAGTTGTCAACATTTGAGATATGCAAATGTAGCTATGAATCCTATTTTCAGCAATCTGTCTCCTGAAAGAGGAGAAATGATGAAGATTAGGGGTCATTTGTATAAGAACAAGTGTTTGCAATGAAGAAAGTCTCCCTTACCTCTCTTGTTGAAGAACAATTCAAGGTTGATTCAGCACAAGACCATTGGGGGTGATCTGAAACATCATTTTCAACCAAGCATGAGTCCCAGATTCCATATTTGTTGTTTTGATCAAGCACGTGCATCATCGCTTCGTTTCCAAATTTGTTTGTGATCATGGAAAATATGCCACCTCAGGAACTTGTTAGGATTTTGATTCCCACACTATAGCTGATTTTGGCTATGTTTTTAGGTTGGTCTCAGGAGAATATTACACTATAAATGTAACCTCAATATTTCTTGGAAGTATTAATAGAAAATTTCTCCCGAGTTTCTGAGATTCATCACAATGTTCCATGTTTAGTTTATGTTTCATGTTTGCATCATTTTTGTATGTGTAATATTTTTCTAATGCTTTCTAGTTGTATGTGAGGAATTCCTTTCATTAAGTTATCCTTTCATCAGAAATGGCATTCGTAATGTGTTTATAATAATTTTTTGTGGAATTCATCCTTTGTTGGATGCTCCATTTCTATCGTTATCCTTATTGTTGCTTCTCCTAAAGGTGTTTTCAAGAGATTCATCCATAGATAGGTGCCTCTTTCTTCACTACGATTTTTTCCCTTTCCCCGACCACCACTTGAAGATATTTTACTGAATATAACACCCACTTTGCCTCATATTACAAAAGGAAAATCACTGCTCATTATTTACTGTAATACCCTTGAATGATTCAGGCTGTGACTCCATTGCCCAATGGTATTTAAAATTTGTTTGTCTTACAATCTCCAAATTACAAATATTATGTTCTTATCAGATATCTAGCCTTCTGAATGCTTACTTAAATCCATATGTGCATGTGAATTTTCTTGTGACAAAGAGAGAGCCCTCTCTAGTTGTATAATCTAGAATACAATTTAAATATTGGTTTGAAATGGTTACCCCAGTGATCTCCTACCAAAACCATAGAAAAATCATTGAGTGATAACAATATGGATTCAAAAACTTAAATTGATGGTATAGATGCAAAGCACTAAAAAAGAAGGCAATTAAAAAAAGATTGAAATCAAAATCTAGATGTCAAAGTTATTCCCTTTTCGAGAAAGACATAAAATGGAACTAGGGAGCCACATGACAAGTAGAGGGTGGTGATTGATACACAATGAGGTTCCTTGAGTAATAAATAATTATCGTCTTCACAATTTTCCTATAAGTTTAGTTTTCCAAATAATCTACATTTTAAAATAAGTGACCCACTTTTATAAAATAAGTGAAAACACTTTTAAAATGAAGATACTTTATAAATTAAAGTTGCACAAACTTTTTCAAAAGATAACATACTAAAAAAATGGAATTGAATTTAAGGCCTCTTTCTTAATAAATTAACTTTGATCCAAGCGAGTTAAACAAGAAATATAATAATGTTATGAAATAGAAATGGGTTGTTTTTTGTTGGATAGCGTGCCTACCCAAAAATATTGGTTTTGGCTTGCAAAACAGTTTTACACGATCACACACACAAAAAAGGAAATTTTGAAACCAAAATTTCTTAAGTTTGGGGTTAGATATTGGTTAGCTTACTAGAAAAATAAATGTTTTCTCTTTGTTTCTAGTTTACAAAGTTCGCACAAGGCACAAGGCACATGACAAAGAGCATACACAGTCAAGACAATGTTTTATGCTCAATTTCTAATTTGTCTAGTTGATAGATAGTGAACCTCGAAGAGCCTACACAAACCATTAAGGAAATAAACCCGGAATAAATAGAAAAAGAAAAAATGAAATATGAAACAATACGAGATTTTAAAAAAAATCATAAATGTAAATATTATACCTCTATATATGATAAAATGGTCGTATATTGGGAAAACTAAAACCTTTTCTATTGAAATGAAAAATGTTTCCAGTTGAAATCAACACTACGGATGTGATGAAACACCTATCTAAACCCATAAATGCATAGAAATAGTTGAACACAAAAATATATTGATGCATGCAGCTACACGGGTTCAAGATCTCAATTAACAATAGGAGCAGGTATTCATAAGCGCTCTAATATCACACTCAACTAAAACATGGTATATTAACATAGGTCAAACACCTTAAGAAACCACTCACGCAAATATATAACACATCGGCATTGCAACATTTTACATGGTTAAAACCCATAGAGATGGAAACAGTTCATGACCCTAGATAAACAACCACTTGAGGCAATATATTATTGTAAATAAAAAATAATTTACTGATATGATTTTCTCACAATGAATTGTCAACTAATGATCCTCCATGCTCTTTAAATATAGCTCAATTACTAATTGGGTTTTAAGCCACATGAAAATCTAGTTGTTAAGATCAAGAAGAAGATGAACCATCATATCACTTTATGTCTAGAACATATTGTGACCATCATATTATATAAGTAAAAATGCATACCAAAGAAACACGCTTCGCTAAAATACATAGTAGACCAAGTTGATCTTAATTAACTCCTAAGTGTTTAAATATCCCAACAACATTATCAGACGAATGAAGGGATGCATTGCTATTAAAGCATGTTTTCTTAAGTAATAAACATAACATTCGACACTTCTCAATTGCATAGCACACTAATTAATAGAAAATAATATAACAGTCTTATCAAGCAATCATTGACAACTCAAAAGTTCCAAGCCTCAAGAACATTTACCAGAAAGAGATCATGTAAGTCCTAATAAAATATTACTAAAAGAATGGAAAGAAAAACTCAAAGTTGTAAAATAAAAGTCATTTAATGGAAATATAACTGTGTATTGTTCAAAGCCACTTTCAAATGGAAGACTTTTAAAATGAAAATTTTAAATTCAATAAATTGTTCAACATTGTTGTTAACACCAAAAAATGTTCACCTAGCTCTCTATGGTCCAAACCACAATTATACATCATAATCCCACCATTACTTCCTCCATTTTGATCTTCACAACTAAAATTCCACCAAAAATTGTCCAAAACATTATTATTCCTTCCCCCATAAATATCGGGAAGTTGAGCATTTATTGTGACATAACCCCACTCTCTCCAAAAAGGACCAAAAAACCCTAAAATGAGAATGGGTCAAAAACCATGGATAAATACCATGCACAATAAAATACCATGGGTCAGAAAACCTTGAGGCTTGGATCATCGTATAAATACATTGTGAAGGTCTCCCCAAAAACACTTTTTGTCAATTTTAGATTCCTAAACCTTTTGTCACTCCTTCATTTCTGGAGCCTTTTGTCCATCACATCCTTTAGCCACACTATCCCACGTTGCACATTGATTTATCTCCGTGCAAACCTTAATCCATTTCTCAGTGACAACCCTTTGTTGGAGAACACATGGAGACCAAGATCATGGGAATCCTACGGACAACTTCGTTAAACGGTTTCGGTGGCCCATTCTAAAGGTATTTTTTGTATTTTTATTGCATTAGTTAGATTAGATATTTTCGTTATTGTTATTGTTTATTATTGCAAGTCAAGGTTGAGAAATCCCTTGCACCATGAACTCTACCCTATGATCTGACGGATCTAGGGTAGGTGATTTTTCACGTAGTAGGGGACAAATCCCCACTACAATTTTAGTGACTCCACTATCTTGATCCCCTTGGATCTCTATTTTTGCAGGTTTTTCTATTGGTTTGTTCAACTTGGGCACCTTCATCCACCATATATATAAAACCCCTATGGTAGATTGT